>PVKA01002487.1:0-101473 GCA_004027165.1 Ctenomys sociabilis | reverse complement strand
GCATTTGCATGGATGAAAATAATGTTTTCCCTTATTGCAAGGCATTGTCACTCCTTAGAAGAGCTGAGCAGAAGAAGGTTTAAGGACATAGAGATTCTTCTTTATTGCATAAAAGTTCTTAGGGTAACAATTTGAAAATTAAACTTATTCAAGAACGTGTCACAGGTGGAAAAACACTCCCTTTTGTGTAGGAGTGCTAGACAATGAAACAGAAACAAATAGATAACTGTAACATACAGACTCTTGAGATTCAGAAAAATGTATACTGATGTAGTTTGAACATAATTTGAGTTTAAAAAATCAGTATATGTTGTTGCAAAGCCAGTTAAAATAGCATACAATTTTAAGCATTTGTGACTTGTTCAAGTGACTATATATAACACAAATATAAATTTTTTTGATTTGTGTATATACAATACTAGATGGTGGTATTTGGAAGTGGTGTTTTGTTTTTGTCTTTCTATAATATTTTCATAATGAAAATGTACTACTTCAGAGGTGCAACATAATATTTTAAGAATCACCTAAGTTAGATACCAGCTTATTTTTCAATAAAATATATATCTGAAGGCCAGTTTCAGAAGTTTTTTTAAATGTAGCACCTCTTTGTAAGTTAAAAAGTGGTTTGCAATTGTAATCCAAAAGCTGCAAGAGAAAAATAAAAACTAGGGTATATTTAGAAAATGCTATTTTCTGGGAAAAAAAAAAAAAGGAATGAAATGTTATTCATCTTAAGGTTCCAAGACTTACTCAAAAGCTTGTATCAGAGGCAATAGACCTGAGCCCAGCAAAAAGTTCTTATAGTCCCTTTAGCAACTGGACCTAGCACATGCTGATTGTTATCTTGGGTATTTTGAACATAAGGTCTCATTTTGTCTTTCTTGACAGTGAGTTATGCTTTTCAAAAATAGGTTTTAAAACATTTATTTGTTATGTTTTCTGTGAATTATTATTGTATGAAATTGGAAAAAAGTAGAAATTATAGAGATGAAAATAAAACCCTTCCTCAGTCCAGCAGCCACCCTCTCCAAATAATGAATGCTTGTGCTCGGTGCCCGCAGGCTGCCTTCTACTACTGCTTTGGCCAGTCAGGGTGCAGTTACCTTTGGAGAGAAGACCACATAGTAGCCTGTGCCCCGCGCTCTGCAGGTCAGCTTGCACACGTCACCTGGCAGGACACCAGCATACTTGGGAACCCACTCCACAAACGTTTTAACTCCTTTGGCATCTGACTGATAGCCATTTTTAGCCTCGCACTGCTCATGTCGAAAAGATTTACCTAGGGAATAAAACACATTCTATGAATTCTATAGTTCTTCTGAACCCTTAGCTATATTCTTGTGAATTTAAATAATGGTGTTTATTTATGTATTTATTCTATATTTAGGACAGGATCTCTTCTGTTTTCAGTTTCCCAAGTGCTGAGATTTCACAGGCGCAAACCACCACACCCAGTCTGGTCACAGTCTCAGCGCCCTGGGGGCAGGGATGGTCTGACAGACCCAGGATAGAACCCAAGCCATTCCTTTCTGCTTAAGCAGGAGCTTTAGTCCACTGAGATATGTTGCCGATCCTACATAATGAATTTTGGTGGAAACGCGAATTGAACTCAGGCCCTTGCGCTTGCCAGGGAAGCACTTATTCCACTGAGCCATCTCCCCGACCCCTCAATAATGCATTTTAAAAGGAGGATATTAATTTAGTTTTAATCACAGCTTTTATAAATAAGTGTTGAATATTTTTATCTATATGGTGTTGAAAGAGGATGATTTCCTTCTAATTCTCTAAATACATTTTTATAATAGTAATTTAAGAATCAGTCATATATTTGTTACTGATGTGGACATTTCCGGGTCTGAGTACTAATAACATAAACACCACCTTCCCTAATTATTTCTCCTAGGATGCGAATTCCATGAGGCTCACGGGGGTTACTGATGCTTTGGAACAGCGTACCATTGAGTGGGCAGGGTGCGACATTGCAGGATCGGTAGATGGCCCTCTTCCCTGTGCAGTAGCGGCCACTGTTCCTTGGTGCAGGGTTATTGCAGTGGCGGTAGGCAAACTGAACTCCACCCCCACATGAGCGAGAACACTGGCCCCAAGGCCCCCAAGGTCCCCAGTTGCCATGGCTTGATGTCTGAAATAGAAAACAGAAGATAGTTTAAGGCAAGAGGAAAGCATCGAAACTGCAGCACTTCTAGAAACCATGTGCCTGTGCAATGATCCAGAGGAAATTTTAAGACAGGCACAGTTAAGTCTTTGCTGAGCTGAACAAGGCTATGCTCTAAATTAGAACACGTTTCCCACTCTAGGAATTCATTTATCCAGCATCCCACTCCCAGCAGTGAAGAATAAACATCACCCTAGGTACTTTTTTTTTCTTTTTTGGCAGAACTGGGGATTGAACTCAGGTCCTTGTGCTTTCCAGGGAAGCGCTTATTCCACTGAGCCATCTCCCCAGTCCCTACCCTAGGTACTTAATCTTTTGCAAAGAGTTCCTCTTATTTTCTCTGCTATTGTCACAGTCACTGAGCCTTGTTGTCTCTTTGTGAATTGGATCTTTGATAAAAGGCATAATTCTCATGGTCTGAATGATGGTAGGCACTGTCTGATTGTATCTGCATCTTTTTCTTTCTAGCCCTAAAGTTCTGTGTTTCCATCATTGATATCACACATCCTGTCTGTGACAGACTCTGCTGCATACCCAAATGTTTCAGTGCTTGGCTTGGCATAATTCCTGATTCAATGTGACACCCTAGTTCCATACACCCCGCAGGAAGAAGTGGCCTGAGTATACCACCTAAGGCCTTCATCCTCGAGGAAGCTAAGACTATCACAGGAGACATATTTCAAACAATTGTTTCCTGCAGAAAAATGTGCAAAACTGCCCCTGGCACTGGTGTTGGGTGTCTGCTCAGGCCTGACTGGGAGACAGACTGTAAGACACAGTCCATGAGAACACAGCAGCCTTGACTTTTAGGGATTTGGCAAACTCCATATGACAGTGAACATATACTCTTATTTGGCCTTAAAGATTAAGGAGTTTGATGCTGATCTGAAGCTGGACTATAGTAAAAATGTTTTTCTGGAGCAGAATTAATTCATTGTAGCTGCTAACAGTAGATGAACTTGCAAACAGGGTAAAAAAAAAATGGCCATATTGGAAGTTGTTAAATAATTATAAGAACTATAATGTAGGTTCTGCTACTTATTTTCTTGCTTGATTTAAATAGATGAATTCTAATAACTTTAGCAGAAGGAGTTTAAAAGTGAACTGACAAAAAAATAATTTCTGGGACCCTACTTGGGGCCTCAGTCAGATTGTGAGTTGCACGTTTGTTTGTGAAAGGTTCTGATATACAAAGAAATCTTTGTTACTGCACCTTCACCAGTATTTAATTACTAAGAATGGCAACTGTGGGTACAAGATGAAGCTGTACTAGATCCCTTAAAGTCAAATGTTCTCCCTAGGAAAGAAAACCTTCTGAGGACAATGCTACACGTGTCCCAGGCAGAAACCTCCCTGGTGACTCTCAGGCTGCGGGTGATGCAAACACCACTTACTGAATAGTATTTCTTCTTGGTTTTGTCCACGCACTTGCCCTGCAGGCAGATTCTCCCCTTCCCGCAGGGGGTCCCTTCCACGGCAGGCAGCTTCTTGGTCAGACACACCATCTGGCCCTGGCGCACCACGGCGCACCACAGCCGGGCGCACACATCCATGCCAGGACATACAGAGTATTCGGGACCGAATGTCAGGTTGCACTGCTGCGTGGCATCGTAGGTCTGTCCCGGGAGTTCCTCTGGGCCCAGGATCTGCTTCCGTGGCAAGTCTAGCAGGCAGTTACCTAAAAGAAAAACCAAGATAGACCAGAGCTCTGGTCTTAGGTTACAAACTACTAAGATCAGAGATCTGAAAAAATGTGAAATAAATCACAGACAGTTCAGTGACGAAAAGTTCCTCCTGCAGAAGAGATCCCAAGTAGAAATAATTTAAAAATCAGAACAAAAAATAAATCATATTGTCTCCTTAGAGTAAGAAGCTGAAAGAAGAAATAAGATCCAGAATGTGCAAGAGATATTATGGAAGGGAATAAAACTGCTCGAAATGCATGAACAACTGGGATGGGAGAAAGGAGAAAAGAAGGAAGACAAAAGAAAAAATAAATATATTTAAATAAAAGATAGCTAAGATAATTATGGTAGTAATTCCTATATGTTCATTGAAAGGAATGGTTTGTGTTGTACTGTTTGATCAATTTTGCATGCATGTAGTCTGGGCAACTATGTTGAAGATAAAATTATGCAATATAATTTTTGCTATCATCTTCTTTTGAAATTATGTATCGTCTTTATTTTTTTCTCTTTAAAATTTAAAAATACTCAAAACACAGATGATAGGAAATAGACTTTGTTGAGATGGTTAAGGGAAGCTGGAGGCCACGGTGGGAGGGAGAACAAGAAGGATGGAGATGCAATGCACGCATGCAAGCATGGAATCCTACAATGAATTCATCTAATACACGTAAGAAATATACTAGGGCAGGGGAGATAGCTTGGCAGTATAAGCGCCTGCTTGGAAAGTGTAAGGACCTGGGTTCGATCCCCAATACCACATGCTGTAAAAGCCTTGGAACCCTGGCGTTGTGTGCCAGTCACTGAAACCAGGCTTGTGGCACACACCTGTAATCCCAGCACTGTGGAGGCTGAGACAGGTGGATCACTACAAGTCTGAGCTGGGTAGTGAGACCCTATACTAAACTAATTAATTAATTAAAAATGTGAAAAATATGCTAAGTTTTGTTTTTTTTTCTTTTTTTAAGTAAAATGGTTTAGGTGATTTTGAAATACAATGGTGTGGTATCCTGAAGAGGGTGGTGCTTGTGGAGCACAGCTGAACATCTCCTTGGACACCCAAATTCTCCAGGGGTGATGCTCTTTGGAGCATCTATAGTGTGAGAATGAGTACAATTACAGGAACTGGTATCCTTAGCGATAAAAATAGTCATCTGGTTAAGGTGCCTAAAAACATTCAAATGGGCCCAGAGGAAGTCTGATAGTGAAAGCAACAGTAACAAGTTTTTTGTTCTCCAATTTTGAGAAACAGTATTCTAGCCATGCTGTTTGCATCTCATTCAGCACTTCCAATTGATCATTTCCTCCTGTGCTTATTTCCATAAAAATAACCAAGCTGGTACCTCCTTAGTCTTGTACTTACCGAGTGCACTTTGCTCAGCACCTAGGATGCTCTCAAACACATGTTAAGTACCAAGAACACAGGAAAAGGAGCCCAACCTGCCCCTCATGGTTCCTGACTAAAGTGAAGGGGATAGACTCAATAAAATATTTCTCCTAGACTGATGAAGATTTTAATAAAATCCTTCAGAATTTACAGAAGAAAGTAGAGATAGGAGAAGGAACAGTCTTTGATAATTAAGTACTAGGATAGGCTTCTCCCTTTTCTTCCCTTAGTGTCTGTTCTTTCATGAAATTGGAGTAAGCTGGGCATGTTGCTTGCCTATCAGAACCAAGTGGCTGTCTTTTTGGGCAAGCATGACCTATGCACATGGGGACAGCAAGCAGGAGTGAGGTGGGGAGCCCATGGCACATGGCCAGAGGCTGAACTCCGCTTCTCCCGGAGCCCTTCCTTAAGAATCCTGTCCAATAAGTAGACAGCATTAATTTTCTCTAGAAACACATTCGTGCATGTATGTTTCTTATCAGTTTCTGGGGCCTAGTTTTGTTTGTTTACTTGTTTAGGATTCCCTCACTGATTATAACAGCAATAAGAATAACATATGTGATACACTGCACACACTATTCTCAGTTCTTAACATGCACTTACTTATGTACTGCGTGAAAACTCTTAAAGCAGATTCACTTATTCTGTGTGTTCCACAGATAAGGAAACCGAAAAAAGCAAGAGATAGGTCAGATTGTTTGCCCATAGTGTCAATGGAGTGCTAGGGCTCTGTGCACAGACCCTAGGTTTCTCAGTGACTACGTTGCCTCAGGCCTGCGCACAGCTATCTTATTTTTCTGCTGAAGGGTTAGGTATGTCTAAGGATCCTTTAATTAATGAATATTATGCCTAATGGTAAAAGCAGCTGTCCCGAGTCTAATCCTGGCAGAACACTAAATGGCTGAGGATTCCGCTCAGCTAGTTCACTTTCCCCTAATTTATTTTCAAGACAAGTGAAATGTTTCTTTTCTCATTATGACACTCTAAAAATAAACTTAGCTAACAAGACATACAGGGAGAGCAGAAAAATAGGAAGCAGTCATCATCGCTTTTATGTGTAGCCTGTTTGACAAAATCTTAGATGTGTTATTCTTTTCATTTAGTCGATAAAATCTGCATTCCTACTTTTTATTAAGAAACAAACTATAAAAAAAGAAACAAGGTATAAAGTCCATTTTAAGTGCACTGAAAATGTTTTTACAACTGTAGTCATTTCTTCAAAGTGAGCACATTACACCTACTTGTCCCTGTGTGAGGGAGGCATTATATGAAAATGAATATAAACCAAAGTTCCTAGCTAACTTCGGAGCCAGGGTGTTTGAAGAGGTACAGCTTCTTAAGACAAGCCAGAAAAAGCATTAAAAATAAGTACCCCGCCAAGGAGAACACAGGGAAGAAAACATGAAGTTAAAAGAAAAACATTACCATTGAGTGAATAGGAAAGAATCATAGTAAGATCTCACTAAGCTTTATTTACAGACAGAGAAAGATTAGGCTCCTCAGAGCTCGGGAAGAACAGTGTCACCACTGCTCCATGTAAAGGAAGGAGAGCCTTGTAACCCCAGGAAAGCTTAGCAAGTCCCTCAGGTTAAAAGACCATTAACAAGGCTGAGTCAGCAAGAGAACTTTCCAATTCTTTAAAAGTGCTGCTTTCAGACACGTAAGCAAATTTTACTGAAAAGCACAGATCACAGGCCTGGGTTAGCTGTGAAGCCCTTTCCATGTGTGAGTACATTTACCCTGAGTCAGAAGAACTCCGCACCCCAACCACAGATATAAAATCACTGACCCCAAGTTTATCTCATGAACTGATGAAGAGTGAACAGAAAATATAGAACATGGTTTGAAATCTGCCTACAACAAGAAGACTTCAAGATGTGACATCTTTTTAGTTAGTTTCATTCAGTATACTAACCAAAAAACACAACCCACTTGTTGTTTTCCTATTAAAATTTAGGTATATCGGTAGATCTACTCTAGAGTTTTTTTCCTTGAGGTCATGTGGAGATGACCTTTGCTTACTTGAAATAAAACAGCTTTTACTCAGTGATTGCTGTTGATTTATTGCCCATGTTCTAAGTACTAGGGCTTAATGCTGTATCCGTTCTCACAGCATACAGTCTATTGACTTCATTTTTATGTTAAATTAGGGAATAGGTATAGACATTTGTAATTCACCTCAGGTTCTTGCCAATAATAATGAAAAGAAAAACATTACTGAGCCTGATTTTAAGCCTATAAAAACGTACAAAATATTTAAATTCTAGGTAGAACTCAATCGGACAAATATTTTCCATTTTTAAAAACGGGTTCAGTTTAGCAGGAAAGTACAGGGACAGATTTACCCATCATAAGCATCATTTGTGTCGCCCCCTAAAGTCTTATGATCCACTCTTAACGCTTCCTACTAAGTTTTCCTTTCATTCTCAGTAACATCTTTATAGCAGCTTCACATCTTTATTAATGCATATTTGTAACACATAATAGTGATGATTGCTTCAAGTAAGTGGTACATGCATATATTGATCTTACTCATCTCCAATTCCTTTACTGCCCCTGTTAAGTCCTCTCTTTCTTTTATCCCCTTCCTTACCTCCAAAAAATTTGCCTTTTTGTTCCCTATTATTTCTCATATAGGTTTGAATTTACCCTAGTTAGAAATTCCATCTGTGCTTTGCTGCAAACTTTTTTTTCACTTTGCTGTTCTACAAATTGTGAATCTGCTTCCTTATCCTCCTCCTCTCCTTTTCTTTCACTTCTTCTCTCCCTCCCTCCTTCTCTTCCTCCCTCCCTGCCTCCCTCTCTCCCTTCCTCTCTCTCTCCCTCCCTTCCATTCATTCTTCTAGCATTTTGTAGGCAAAAGTGGATCTTTTCTAGAAAATAGTCAGTAAAAACTATTGTGAATATTGCACACATATATTTTACTATCCATATTAAATTAAAGGCTTAAAGTGAAGACTGAAAAAGTAAAAGGCAGTGACTTGGAATAAACAAATAAAAGAATGTAATAATTTTCTCTGACCATGGATTTCTATCCAGGAGTAACGAAAGATGTGCCTTGTCTTCAGGAAATGAAACAGAAAAATCTCTGCTATTTTACATCTGACTTCACTTTTACCGGTACTTTTCTTTCATATCATAATGAATGCAAATGATCAGAATAAAGTTGTTGTTCTTCATAATTTAATTTTTCATTCTCACTTCTAGCAGTGCTATTATTTCATTCTTCTCCTTCTCAATACTCAAGGTTAAAATTAGGCATTGGCTCAAGTCTTCATGGCCTAGAACAGGCAAGTTAACGTGTGGGCCACAGACTGCAGAATACATTGCCTATTTTTTTGGTTAGTATTATAAAAAGAGGAAATAAAATAAATAAAACAGGAAATTTTGTTACTTACATATACTAATTATTAATATGCTGCCCACATCAACTCCCTTTTATAGGGTGAGGCTCAGGTAAGCCAAAGACCTTACTGAAAAAATTAATTAGTGTCACTAACAAAACATGAAAAGAGCCCCAACAGACTCCCTGCCCTTACATTGCTTCTTTCAGGTGTTTATTTTAATAAAGGAGAAACTGGTGCATTTTCCTACTGCTTGATGAATTATTTTGCAGTTAGCAATAGATAAAAGAACAAGGAACTGACAAAGGCACAAAGGAACAAAACATGTTGACCAAAAGTCATCCAAGGAGCCTGGAAGCTGTTGGAGGCATGAGGCACAGGGAACCCCAGGTGCAACTGCATGGGAACTGACCACAAGTTCTCTGTGATCCAGGATGAAGCAAGGACTTGAAAACGTACAGGTCACCACCACCTTCAAATACAGGATATCTTATTTGCTCCCTTTGAAAGTATGTGCTTATGGTGAAAAACAAGACATCCACATAATAACAGGGCCTGAATTTTAAGAAGGGAATGTTGAGTTCTTATCATTAGCTGTGTAATGGATAATTAAGGACAGGTCTGGAAGACTGATTTTATAATACTATTTTCAATCCAAAGTTCTGTGTTTAATGAATGGCTGTAAACTTAGCTCTTTACATCAACCACAGGTTAATTTCTCAAAGCTGCCTATGGGTTTTCCTTAGCACTCTGTGTTGCAGATGTTCTTGAGTTGAACCTGAATAGGTGCTCTGGGTACCATGATTGAGGATGTGACACACACAGCTGCTTTCTGGCCTCCAGGTTATATAGCATTTAAGAAAGAAAATTCACAACGCAGAGTACTAACCACTATACAATCATGGCAAGGGCTGATCACATAGCTCTGCAAGCAGGTGCAGGTTCTGGGGATTTGATCCTCAAGCCTACCTGCCAGCCCAGCCCCTGAGATGCACTGAGACAGCCTTTGAGATTGGGTGAGTGGCACATGCCTGTAATCCCAGCTCTTGGGAGCCTGTGAACAGGTGGATCACTATTAGTCCAATCTAGTAGTGAGACCCTCAACACTCTGTAGCCCCTTCTCTAAAATACAAAAAGAGAAAAGAAAGGAAAATTCAATTACCTGCTCTCACTGCAGAATTTCTCTGCTAATGGCTACCTTCCTTTCAGATCACACCCCAGATAACTTGCCTACAGTACAGACACTGTACAATTTCTCCAAGCACCTCAGTCAGCAGAAGGGGTCCTGTGACTCACGCACACTCCTTTCCCGAATTACAAATCCCCAATACAGTTACTGTTGAGTGCATAGCCTGCTGGCTTCTCACTGGTAATCTAATTGCTGCATATTTCTTGTTGGATTTAAATCAGGAACCACGCAATACTAATGAATTTTAGTTTGGCAATAGTCAAGTGTGACAAATGTCCTGCTACTTAAAGCTAATAATTTTAAAAATAAATCAAAAGCTTTGAATGTAATTTTACTTCAGAATCTCATCTTTCTAGGGCTGCAGGGGGGTGGTGTTGTGGGGTTTAAATGGATTTTCCAGATAAAGCACTGCTTAGGTATCATCAAATGTTACATAAATTCTGTCAGCATTCACACTTAAATACAACAATGGTTCTGCTGCCTTTGTGTTAGCCACCATTGAACCTTCCTTACTTAATTAACTGATTTTATTTATTTATTGGTCTTTTAGAGACAGGGTTTCACAATGCACTTCAGGCTGGCCTTGAACTCAGTATGTAGCCCAGACTGGCCTGGAATTCATGGTGATCCTCCTGCCTCAGCTGTCCCCCTAGTGATGGTATTACAGTCACATACCACCATGCCCAGCTGAAAATCTCTTTTATTTCTATGCATAAATTATTGTATCATGCCGAATTATGCAAATATCTTTGGGGCTAACAGGAGTGTGATAAGGGTTTTGAATTTTGGAAAACAGTACCAGACCATTGTACTTTTTTATGTTTTAGGGTTGTATTTTAGGACTTTTGAGGCTTCTCTCTCATTGTCAAGCAGTATCATTTCCTGAATCAGTTTATTTATCTGAATCCCTTCCCACTCCCATGATGATTGTATTACTTAGGAAATTCAAACAGAAAAACAGCAGAGATGTGAAATATAAATAAATAGGGTCTAAGTGGCCACCTGAATAGTTTTCTGAGTGATAATATTTATGAGACGGTTTCATTAAGTCTGTCACTCTTGGAGAAAATGTGCACTTGCCTGATTTTCCATTATCTGGAGATTTTGCTAAAATATCAGAACCTCAGACCTCTCAAAATTGGGTTTACTAGTTCTACACCCACCTTTTCACTTACACTGACTTAGTCTTTCTATCTCATTTTTAAAAATATTAATCCCTTTAAATTCATAATTAAAGGGCTGGGGAGATGGCTCAGTAGAATAAGCGCTTCCCTGGCAAGCCCAAGGACCTGAGTTCAAGCCCCATTTCTGCCAAAATAAATAAATAAATAGGTAAATTCACAAACAACAGTGCTATAGAAAAGTGCCAGGTTCAATTCTGCATCTGTCCTTTGCTATTTGAAAGGAAACACAATTAAGCTTTGCTAGGGTTTCAGGTCTCCTTTTCTTGTTTCTTCACTCTTTTGCAATAAAGCATTTCATGAGTAACTTATAAAATAGGTATTCTTGTTAGGTTAAAACAAATGTGTGTCCAAAAAAAGCTTATTTAAATGTGACAGATTTTCAATTCGATTAAAGAGATTAATCTCATAAACTGACTAAGTTTTGCCTAAATAATTCTGGTAACTGAATTTGCTATATGAAATTTGGATAATTTTTTATCAGTACAAATGACCCATTCACACCCATTTGCACACAAATTATGAGCCCAGTTTCCCAAATAAAAATAGAGATTTGTTTAGAAAATACATACATTTGTTGTGAATTTGTCTTTAAAATTAGGGTATGAACTTTTTTAAATAGATGAATGATGATATGAAATGAATATAATGCCGAAAGCATATTTGCTGCATAGAAAAATAAGATCATAAATTCCACCTACATGAAATAATTGAATAATTGTAAAATTATGGCAATAAAGAACAAAATTTTGCACAGCATTGTAAGTAGTTGACATAATACTTGTACAGAGAAAAAAATGTGATTTCATTTTAACCATAAGTATTTGCTACCTTAGCAACTAAATCCATTCATTTAATGATTCAAGATTTAGCTCAACCCTTTGGAATGTGTAATGTGTAATTTTGAAATAAAATATTAATATTCTAATGCCATTTTATGTTCACAAAATTTGAAAAGCATGTAAAAGTAAAATTCATTTTAGGAGTGGACAGTTAAGATTCCACTGAACAGTCACTTTCTCACATATTTATTTGATCAATATCTGTAGGCAAACAGATAAAATAAACATTTTTTCAGTACTTACCATAATTTTACCATTATTCAGTACTTACCAGAATTTAACTAAACATAAAATTAAAATTTTTTATTTGTTACAAAAAAGATATATCACATTGGTTCCTAGTATAATTCCAAGTCTTTAAGATATTTGGAGTTTTTTCAAACAAGAAAAAAAAAGTTTACATTCTATTGAAAATAATTTTATTTATTTATTTATTTATTTATTTGGTATGTTTTTAGGAAAGAGTCTACAGGGTGTTCAGGGTCTCACTATTAGATCAGACTTGTAGTGATCCACCTATTTACCTCTTTCAAAAGCTGGGATTACAGGCCTGCCCACCACATCCAGTCTCAATTGCTTTCTCAGTGCACCCCCCCAGGGGTGGGGGGCACAGCAGGCCCAGGGATTGAACCCTGGCCCCTGCACTTGCTTGTAGTTGCTTTAATTGAGAGTAATTTTAAATCAAGTTTGTTCTAGATTATTTTTTGGAATGGAAAATGTCTATAGTAGGACCAGAGAGACCTTACCAATTCATCTCTAATGTAACAAAAGTGGATTAATGAACACCATTTGGGCATGGATTAAAGAATTCTGCAACTGAATTCATTTTTGTCTAAAATGAATTTATCATTTCTGTGAAGACAGAGTTCAACATACTAAATACACTAAGACATGAAAATATTAACTCATAAACATTGTGGAACTAAGAAAGCTAAGTGTCACAGACTGCCTTTGAACCACACATATAAGAAAATTTTATAAAAATGTATGATCAGAAATGTTTTGCATGTCACTTTCTGTAAGATGAGAAACTTGAACCACGTGGTATCTGAAGACTGTTTTCACCACTTACCTTGTCTCTCTCCCAGGTTCCTATTATTTTAAAATACTAAAGTTTGCTATGAAATGTGCAACAGTTCATTTCAAAGTCTACTTAGGGGCCAGAATTCGCTATTTCTAAAATCTGTGACTGCCTGTATATTTTTATGTAATGTGCAGTGCTAATCCTAGCTTTATGGGATTTAATGAAGAAAGCCATGTTCTTTAACTGTCTCTAAAGGATAAATCTGAGAGCTTTCTTTGACATTTTGAAGTGCTTTTCCATCACTGAGGGTGCATTTTTCTTCCCGTCTGCAGTTCTCATTTCTGGTAGGAGAATTTGCTCTCAGATTGAAATCAAATTCTTCCAGTCAGTGAAAACCTAGAGAGCTTCCTTTCCTGGATTTATGTTAGCATGGAGAGAATCTGGTGAAATTGTCAGCAACACCTTAGCCACACCCCTGTAATGGGTAACAAATAATTCAAATAATTCTCAGAGTTATATTAATAGCAAACAAAGATGTCTGCCAAAATTTTTGCAGGAAGCCAGTGGTGAGGGGTGGAATAAAAGCCAGATTTTCAGGGCACCAGCTAGGGACTCTGTGTGGTCTCCCACATTCTTTTCTGTTTTGAACCTTTCCATTCAAAACCTACCATGGTTGTAATGCCACCAAGGATGCTAGCATTATGTGTCAACAGTCAATTTCCATGCTCCTTTTCTTACACTGTCTAAACCATTGAATTGGGGGCAACTTGAGCACTATAGAGAGGGTGGCAAATTAAGTTGAATCCTCAATTGCTTTTCAGAGCCTAAATTGTCCATAGTGACACATACCATGGCCATCATCCAAAAATTCGGTAATGGTGGCTGAAGTGCATTTGGACCAGGGTTTGGAAGCATCAATGCTGGTTAGGATGGAAGACATTAAGCGTTTATCTTCCATTGAACCAAAATTCTCTTCACAGAACTTGGAATCATCATGAGATAGGCCAAGGAGATGCCCTAAGGGAGAAAACAGAGGAAATGATCAGAAAAGAGACTAAAGAAAGCAAATAATGGGTGATTTTTTACTTCTATTTCTCCCTGATAATTGTATTAGCACTTGATATGTTTTGCCCTTGAATTGCAGATGAATTCATTCTAAGTGCCTTCTCATTCAGAGATTGGATCCCCAGGGAAATATAATTTGCATGAAGTTACTGGAACAGTTACTTAGGAATAACATTTGGATGAAAACTGAAAAATTAAAGTAAGAAGTGGATTTTCCCATAATTCGTCTGGGTCACATATGCTCATTGGCATGTAAACACAAAGCCTTCTTTAGGATCTAGAATTCATGAGGCAACTTTTAAGATGATGTCATCATATTATTGCCACATATTATTTTGATTGTCTAATTTTCTGCCTCTTCTGATCCACCCTAATCCTCCTGAGATCAAAGAGCATCTGCTGCCATTCATTGTTGAAACCTTTGTATTCTGTTTCAACAATATACAAGTTGAAAACATTACATAGATGGGGGTTTGAAGGTCAGTGACTTCTATTTTTCTTGGTCAAGTTAAATGGTTATATTAGATGACTTGGGGATGGAGGAGAAAAAGAAGTGAAATTACTCTTTCCAGTTCCATGCAAATGTAAGCTTGCTTCACATTTCCTTTTTAGATATTTAGTGAATTGAAAATGTTTACTAGTTACACAAAAGTAAAGCTTATTTTGAATTTATATACATTGACACTTAGGAATTGTGTCTACAATTAATAAACTAAGATGCCCATCAGAGAGTGTTCAACAATGAAGAGCAAACAAATATTGAGAAACGAGTGACTGTGTGGAAGAACTCAGACTGGTTGTACTTGTAGAGGACCTTGCTGCCTGCCATCCCATCCTTCTGTCAGCCAGACATCATTCCCCAGAGTGCATCACCACATGGCTGTCATCCAAGTAAAATCCTTTTATTACACACTATTAATTTTTGTAATAATAAAATAGCATTAGCCAATACAGCTAAAAGATAGTTTTTAAAAATTCACTTTAGCAATCTGAGCATTTTGCAGAAACTATAAGGATGAGACAAGTCACCATCACAGTGTTTTAGAACAGCTTGCTAGAATCATATAAAACCACTGAAAAAAACGTAGATGGCATAGCATGCTGACCACTCTTCTCCATAGTGTCCTGAATGTCAAGCACAAGCACTTGGTCATTCTACTAAGAGTCCAGAGCACACCAGTAAAACATAGGAGAATTTAAATCTGACACGTGACCTTGTAACTACTTTTGGCCAACACATTAAATCACCAACACCTCATAACCAAGTTGTTCACTGAGCAGCCGACTGCTGTTGAGGCTTACTCTAAGGGACTAGGGCTCGGTGGTCTTCCAAGTTCCCACATACTTACACTATTTGTTCAGTTATTAACCTTGATAGTATTTATGAAGCCAGCAATTTTTCTCTGGGAAAAATTTCCACTGCCACTCACCATTTATTTAGTCAGTGGCATAAACATGCACCAGAGTTTATAAAGTATGACCCAAATATATACAAAAAACTTTTGCAGGGACCTACACAGCTTTGGAATGGTATACTGAGATTTTTAGGGAAATCCCAGCTCACAGAAAGATAGAGTCTTTACTAACACTACTGAAATTGACTTAGTCTTTCAAATATTGCTGAAAATCCACTCTACAATTATTGAACTTTCTCTACTAACACTGTTGGGTTGTAGTGAGAATTTTATATTTGAGTGCTTTACACTAGCATTGAAGAGAAAGAGAACATGATTCAAATAATGGCTGTAACACGTAGGTGTTTAAATTCAGGTTTGATAATTTTTTTAAATGTGATTTTTGCATTCTCTTTAATAAGATATTCTTATGCATTTAATAGAGTAGTGTCTTTTCCTCCAAAGTGATATAAATAGCACTTTCCACATGCATTTTTATTATTGCATCAAGGGATTTTCACTTCATTTGGAGAGTAGATTTTAGAATTTTAATTTAAAATACAGGGCATATGGCAAACATCAAATTCACTTTAAGGGGCTGAGGAGAGTACCCTGTTTTATTTTTCTTTTTTAATACAGCAAAATGAGGAACATAGATTTAAAATTTTTACTTATGTCAGTAAGATTATTTATTTTTAAAATGTTTTGAGATATTTAGTGAATCTTTTAGCATGGGTTTTGGTATCACATTGTGAGTTGTATGCTCCTTAAATGTCCTAACTCGTGTATGTGATTTCCCTCTTTCTTTCTTTCTTTCTTTCTTTCTTTCTTTCTTTCTTTCTTTCTTTCTTTCTTTCTTTCTTTCTTTCTTTCTTTCTTTCTTTCTTTCTTTCTTTCTTTTTCTTTCTTTCTTTCTTTCTTTCTTTCTTTCTTTCTTTCTTTCTTTCTTTCTTTCTTTCTTTCTTTCTTTCTTTCTTTCTTTCTTTCTTTTTCTTTTTTCCCCATCAGAAAAAGATTATCATTCTGAGCATGAACAAATCTTAGTGCCCCTAAGCTAGAGCTAATGGAGATGTTAGTTTTAAATCAGACAGAAAGAGATGGTTCTTTCGAGGGCAAGTGAGCGGTCCTGCCTCTGTAAAGAAGGGCCACTGGGTGGGAGGAGGCGTGCGGTCCTAAGGGCAGAGTCCCTGGCAGCGCAAAGGACGTTCAGGCACCTCCAAAGCACGCAGCCCTCTCCGAGTGGCTGGGAGAAGGGGACAGCGACAGCCCCATGTGGCTTCTCCTCAGGAGCAGGAGAGGAGCTGAAAGGCCAGACCACTGTGAGGGATGCGCGGATTCTCTTCAGGGAGGATGTGACACACATACTAAAAGCTGTGGGCAGCACGAGGAGGGACAAGTTTAAATGCGAGCGCCTGACCAGTTGTGCTGCGACACCTAGAGCTAATCTGAAATTCCCGCATCACTGAGCCCTGAAGGAAGAAGGAGCGCGCGAGCACGCAGTACGGTAAAGGAGCACTTGCGCGCGTAAGTGGGCGCAGTGTGAATTACTAACCAGCAAGTCTGGAGACTGGCAACTTAACGCTTCACAACGGACAGCCACGTTACTTCATACAGTTTTGAAGGGGAGTCGCGACGCACGCTGATCACCTACGTAGACTTCGCTTTGCAGGATCTGCCTTTGTAGGAGCGTTTATCCACACCCAGCCATTCACAAGCACGTTTAAAATGAATATTGCGGGTGGGAGCGAAAGACTTCTGCAGCAAGGAATTCCCAGGGTGTTAGCAGTAGGCAGAATTTAGGCACCAATGCCTCAGAGGACACAATGGCTCCCCCGGAAAAAGAATGCCCCCTAAGACAACAGCAAAAGAAAAACAAAAACAAAAAAGAACCAAAGAAGTGTTGGATTAAGGGTTTGCAGCACTGAAAGCAGTTTGTTGTTCTCATCCTATGGTGTATTATAATGGTGTTTTACAGCAGTACAGATAGACAAAGTTAACTGAGGGGTGAGGGCTTGGAGGAGATGGGGCTGGAAGCAAGGATTCTACCTAAGAGTAAGATCTTCACATTCATCCATTTAGCTGCAGATTCTCAAATTTTAACCTTCTTTATGGCCAAGTAGTACTCCATTGTATTTTTTTAAAAAACATCTTCATTATTTACTCACACAAGCTTAGTGATAAAAAGAAGCCACCCTAAAAAGGCAACTCTTTTCCTTCAAGAGAGGGAGTAATAGTTCCTTCCCAAGAGTATGAGGGAAGAAGGGGAAAGAATAGGGACTATTCAGAGCAGTTTGGAAATGTGAAGTAAGATGTTTCAGGAAACTCCCTCAGTAAAAGAAGACATAAAAACCTGAGAAAGAAAAAGCAGGATTAATTTAGGGCCATTTGTTCTCTCTCAGGATTTGAACTAGATATTCTAAGTCTGGTTTTAGATAAGAATTGAAATTTGCCTTTAGATCCACCTGTAATCCATAGTTCCCAAAACCATCACAGACTGGCTTGCTTGAACACATTTGTTTACTTTCTGGAAAGCAAATCCTTAACTCTTGATGATGCAGTTAAAAACTTCTCACCTAAAATCTCAAAGCAATTAAGGAGCAAATGTTCTCGTACAGTGAATTCCCTTGCTGAAGGCATCTGTATTTATTCAAGTAAGGAAAAAAGATGGGTTGGCAGGGAGGAGCAGAGTAAATTTCTAAAAAGAGTGTGAGTGTCTGTGAGTTGTCTTCAGATATGCTGTCAGAATGCTAGGTACGCTCACACTCCGATGCAGTTGGATGCTCTGGAACTTCTTCAGAATTGTAGCAAGAATGATGAGACAAGTAAAAATGAAAGTGCAAAATGTAAGTGCTTGGGTAGAAAACCCTGGCCAATTCTTATTAAATGCTGACTTGTGACCTAGTACAGCAGTCCTGCTTATGAGTCTCTGCCACAAAACTTGTATCAGGAAGTTTATTTGAATTATGGTAAGGAAATGAATTTAAGGATTCATATATCAAAACCAAACTTGTGAGGTAAAGGATCTGAATTATAGATTCCATTTTTTAACTCAGAAATAGCATTACTTAACTAATAATTTTCTCTAGTACTATAACTTTCATTTTAAATTGGCAAATGAGTAGCAACTTAATAAGTAAATTTCATCTTTAACGTTCCCAGTACATTTTTTTTTTCCTTTTTTTCTCCTGTATTTTAGGAAAGGGTCTACAGGGTGCTCAGAGTCTCACTACTAGATCAGACTCATGATTCTCCTGTTTACAGCTTTTGAAGTACTGGGATTACAGGTGTGTGTCACCACGCCCAGTCTCAATTGGTATCTCAGCGTGCCCAGGTGCGGGGCCGGCCCTTGAGGCCCCGGGATAGAACTCTTGCCCCTGCTTTCAGGCACTTTAATCTGTTGAGCTATTTGACCAGCTCTCTCCCCAATATGGATTTAAAAAGTATTTGCCATCTTAAATTCATAAGCAAATCTGGTAGTACAAATCTGTGATAACATACATCCTGTAGAAGACACATAATATTAAATGAAAGCAAACTGTTGGATCAGCTTCTTACTACACAACTTTGAATTCTAGTATTAAACTCAGGAAGGAAATAGATTATTTTTCTAAACTTTGTGCACAAATCAAACAGAATTTCAAGCTTTTGTCTCCTGATCCAAAGCTGACCCATGGTCAAGGGGGCACAGGACCACAAGCCCCACAAACCCCAAGAAATCACAAGGAGCTCTGTGATGTGTTTACTTGGGAAAGTGCCACTCAGACCAAGGCATCTGTTTCTTCCTGAGGTCATGTTTTTATTTTACTTAATTTTCCAGCTGGGATTAAAAGGTGATCTTGCTGGTTGAAAAGTGAGTCAATAATGGATGAGGGGTCAGAATCTAGAATCACTGAAAAAGGGACCCAAGAACTCCAAGATTGGGTGGTCCATGTTATATGAGGTCTGATTAACAAATGCAATGAATATTTAAATGTAAAAATTATCATAGTAAAAAATATGTTGCAATTAACCCTCCTTAAAGTCCTCTCTTGGTTTGAATATACTCATTCCACCATTCCTGCCACTCTCTGAAGCAGTTCTAGAAGCATTCTTTGGTGAGTATCTTACATTGTGCTCTTGTGGCTACTGCACCATCCTGGTTCAACTCAAAACATTTCCCTTTAACTGTCATTTTGACTTTTGTGACTACCAGCGGTCACAACAGGTTCAGATGTGATGAAAAAGATGGATAGAGGCACATATAAGGTCATACGAGCCTGCCTTTGCATTGGATGGTACTCAGCATATGTGTCACCATATTTTTTTTGTCACATCCCTAAAGACACTCTTGAGAAAGGCCTCTAGAGCTGCTTCTGAAAGTGATGGAAATGATGGGATAAGTGTGTTCACAGCAAGGGAGTGGGATCTGGAGGAGATGAAGGGCAATGTGCCTTTTACTATAAATTAAAAAATATTAAATATTCATATAATTTGACCTCCATGTATGGATATGGTTAAAATTGTGTATATTTCAAAACATTAAACACAAATGATAATAATTACATAATTTAAGTAGCAAAAAATGAAATTTTGTTCATCTTAAAACTAGAAACATCAATATGCTTTTTTTGTTCCTTTTGTAGTTTTAATTATACTTCTTTATTATTGTGTCTTACAACTTTACAAAGATAAATCACTTATAATCCATCATGTTTATTTATAATCCATAACTTCTAGATACTTATAATCACTTTGAATTTTATTATATAATATTAGCTACTTATTTGAATTTATTAGAGTGCAAAATAGTATTAAAACAGAAAAATTACAAGTGATACAGAATTTTATCAAAGTGATACAAATCTCACAGTATTTGTTATACTGCATAGTGTTATCTTCCAACTAGTTATTCATATTACCAGATATATGCATGCAAAATTGGAGAAAGAAAAATGAAATATATAAGAAATAAAGGGAAAAAGGAGGAACAATTAAAAAGGAGACAAAACAAATTAACCATTATCTGTTCCTTTCATAGACCAGCAGAAATACACAGCTGTCCAAAACACCCTGCCTACATACATACATAAATCTCTTTCTCCCACTCTTTCTCCTGTCCTTCTCAACTCAGTAACTCTTTCCTCTTCAATGAGTTCATTCCCTTTTCCCAGTATCTATTGTACCCTTCAGATTCCATTTTTCTCTTTCAGATTCTCACACTAAGCAGCCAATATCATGTTTGCTCATGTCGGTCTGATTTATTTCACTTATGAGTATGGTCTTTAGTTGCACCCATTTAAAGACAAAAGTCTCAAATTTATTTTGTTTTATACTAGAATAATACTCAGTTACATAAAAAAATCACATCTTCTTCATCCAATCCTCAGCATCTGGGTTGATTCCAGGATGTAGCTATGACACATTGAGTAGCTATAAACATGGGTGCACAAATATCACTGTGATGCAAGGTTTTCAGTTCTTCTGGAAAAATATCCAGGATAGCTGGCTTGAATGGGACCTCCAATTTTAGCTTTTGAAGGAAACTCCACACTGATTTTCGTAGTGGCTGTACTGGTCTACACTCCCACCAACAGTGGAGAAAGGTTCCTTTTTCTCCACAGCCTCTCCAGCATTTGTTATTGGTCAAATTCTTTCTTTCTTTTTTTTTCCAGAACCGGGTGTTGAACTCAGGCCTTTGTGCTTGCCCAGAAAGCGCTTATTCTACTGAGCTATCTCCCTGGCCCTTGGCTGACTTCTTGATGTTAGCTATACTTTCTGGGGTGAGATGGAATCTCAGTGTTGTTTGAATTTGCATTTCTCAAATAACCAATGATATTGAACTTTTTTTTCTTACATTTACTTACCATTTGTATTTCTTCATCTGAAAATTGTGTATTTATCTCAGATGCCCATTTTTGGATTGGGTCATTGAATTTGCAGGGTTTAATTTTTTTGTTTTAAATTCTTTATATGTTTTACATAAAACTCCTTTATTGGAGAGACAGTTGGCTGCAATTTTTCCCAGTTTGTGTTTGTTCTTGCCATACTACCCTGAATGTGCCCTCTCAACATCTTTTTGAATTAAACTCAGGATTATATCTTTGTAATGGAATACTGTCTAAACAACCCTTATAGGGTGGCAATAAAACCTTTTGCTGTTGCCAGATTATGAGGATCTAAATAACAGAACACTGGTTATTTAGACAAGTCTCGAAACTCTCTGTGTATCTATTTCCTTCTCTTTGAGGTAACCTATAGTGGTACTTACCTCACGGAAAACTGTGAGGATTAAACGGTATAAAATGTGCAAATTTCCTAGAACATATGCTTGACATATATCAAAGGGCTGACTAAATTTATTGTCCTCATTGATCTCCTGGGCTTGTTGTATTTTTAACAGCATACTGTAATCAGTGATTTAATAAAATTTAATTTTACCAAACACCTTGAACTGAGAGGGAAAGGAAAGTTTCCTAATTATAAGAGAAAAAAAAATGCAGATTATATTTTACTTTATGTTACCTTCAAATTGCTAGTTTCCACACATGTGGCAGAAAAATCAGTGAGCCTCCCCTAGAGAAACACAAATTAGGATTTGGGCTTTTGAAAACTTGCAGTAAATACCAAATCACTCAGTGCCATGAGACATAAAGCAAAGACTTCCTCTATCTTTTTATCTGGGGTCCAAGAAAGTCACTGCATGGCATAATTCCCAACCGGCTAGGACAGAATGTTCTACTCATGTTGAGTAAAATGATGAGTTCAGGGATAAATAACAAGCTTAATCCTAGCTTCCTCCTCACCTCCCATCTTATGGGCAGCTCAGACATCTGATCCTGTGCTCTTGGCTTTGGTCTATGGCATTTCTAGAGGTGCTGCAGCTTTTCAAAACATGCCTTTGTTTAATCTAATCATCCATGGGAGCATAGGCGCTGGCAGATTAGTATAACCAGAGAGCGCATTCCACCCACAGCAAAATATAAGCAGCCTGCCTGTTGTGTTTCCCCTGCCTCCTAAGTTTTGATTGAATATTTGGTCTTGAAATTTGGTCTTCTTAAAATTGCCTCAGATTACCTTAGGAATCACACTGGAGTCTTCATAGTGGAGATATTCACTTAGCACATCTTATAATTAACTACTATAAAGCAAATCTTTGGTGTGTTAGCCAATTATGCATTTCATGAATCGAAATGAAATCTGATTGTTCCCTCAGTGTATTAGAAGCTGGCTCAACATCAATAAAATTATTGTTTTTAACCACCATGTGTGCAGCAGGTGAAATTTTTATTATTACAACTTTATATTAAAGTTTGACAAGTTGAAAACATAAATTCAAAATGTAAACTTACATCAACTTAAAAAATTTCTGCAGTTCACATTTGGATTGTAAAATGGCTGTTAACACATTTCTGCCTCCATCCAAAGCACATGGACAAGGACTGTGTTTTTGATGGTTTGAAGTAAATTTCTCAAATTTTCTAACACTTTCGTCAGTGTTCCCAGGCACAAAGACAGCAAGGAGGAGGGTGACTTATTAATGCCTGTGCAGCCTGTGCTAATCAACAGTGCCTTCTAGAAGCCCATGTTGACGTAAGCTGACCATGTACCTCCACACCCAGTTGGTGCTATTGTTATTTTAAAGACTGATGATGTAAAGCGAAGAGTCCCCATTAAAATGTAGAACACAAAAAAGGGCACCTTTTCTGAATTGTTCATTTAATCTATGACATTTTAAGTGAAATAAATCAGACATGCTTGTGCAAACATGGTATTGTCTCCCTACTATTACAGGCTGAAAGACTAAATAAAATCCGAAAGGTACAATAGATATTGTAAAAGAGAAAGAATCTGTTCAAAGGGAAGGAATAACTGGGGTGAGAGAAAGGACAAAAGAAAGAAGCAAGGAAGGGAAAAAGATACGTGTAACTTCTTAAGGTCAATTTTGCATGCTTATATGTGGAAATCTGGACAAGTAATTTAAAGACAACAATATTCAATATAATAACCATTATTAAATTCCTAGATTTTGTTTCATAAAATTCTGTATTGTTTCTATTTTTTTCAGCTATTTTTATTCTCTTAAAAACATTATAACATTTTAATAGAAGCAAGTTAACATTCTGGGTAGAGAGAATGAAAAATTGGACTTCAGCTTTGTGCCTATTTACATTATGCTAATCTTCTATGTACAATTTTTTGAATAGAGAGGGTAAGTATTTACGATTTACTTTGTGCATAAAATGAACCAGACATTCCATTTGAGTTCACTACACTCAGAGAAAGGAAGTTGTACGTTTTGATGAGAACTTGTTGGTGAGTTAGTGAGCATGCTATTTCTAATCAAATATATCCTTTTAGTGCTTACATAAAAAGAATAAAGTAGAAAAATTAAGGGAACATTTGGAAACTTTCTCCCAGCTTGCGTGTGGAGTGCAGTAACACATTCATACTATATCTTTGCATGACAAAAGTACACATTTTAGGGTGAGGTTCAAAAAGTTTCAAAACAGATACAGGCTTTACAATTTATTTTAATTACCACATAATGTATATATGTTCTAAACCTGGAAAGTAGTAAGTATCTAATAAAAAGAAAGAAAAGAAATTGTGAGAAAAGAATAGAGGAGAATTAGAACCCAGTCCATAGTTACCATAGGCAGGGCTGAGGCAAGATTGACAGCTTCATGCAACAACCCCCCAAAAAAGATCAGTGAATTAGCTGCATGAGCTGAGAGAACACAATGTCTTTAGGGACAAGACTCCAATAGTGCACAGAGCATTTAGAAATCTTCTGTGAAGTTATCTTTTCTGAAATTTTAAGGCTTATACTTCATAACATATGTTTCTAATATTTAGGCAAAAGGCAAAATGAAATAATGAAACAATTAGAAAACAAACTGAATGAAAGACTCCTTTGTGAAAAAGAAAATTAAAATCATATTCCCCTAAATCCAGAAATTAAATATCTCAGATTAGGCCATTTATAATATGAAAAGAGAAATTGAGTGTTTGATTGGAGAAGAAATTACAGAGAATTCTAAAGAAGTGAAACAAATGATCCAACAGGGAAATAAAAGGCAATACAAGGATGTAATCACACAGCAAAGATTTAGGTTTGATTTTGCATATGAAAGACCACATCTCTCCTCCGTCCTTGTATAAGCGTGTTCATTAATATTGTACTATTAAGGGAAGTTTTATTGTATACATGATTATAATTTTAATATAATGTTTGCTCATATCAGTGCCTGGCTTCCCAGCTTTCAGACTATTCCACCTGCCTGTATAATCCAGACCCTGGCTGCGGACTTAGAAAGGCTGGGACAAGTGACAGTGAAGCCTCTCCTTTCCAGCCTACAAGGCTTTCTAGTCAAAACAGCCTGAAAGAAACTGCATTTGTGATGCTTCCCTTATAGTAGACGACCTTCTGATGTTATCAGTGTGAGAAAACAGCTACTGTAGGAACGCAAGAGTGTGGAAGTAGTAGCCTTTCTTTAAGGCATGAAGACTAGGATTTATGAGGAAGGACTCTGCCGATGGGTAACATCAGACTCCAGCTCAGTCGGGTCCCCTGTCAGTTCCCCTCCCAAGCTGATACCAGCAATATTCTGTTCTCTTGGGGATTTAGAATCTTTTATATGGAACTTCTTTCAGGTTGAGTGGTGATGACTAATTACTGATGCACTTCTTACATCTCTGTTCAATTACAATCCTCCTGCATAATTGGGCTAATTTCTCTTATCTGCCATAGCAAAATCAGAATGTTTCAAACAGCTCCTTCAATAGCTTTCTTATTCATGCATGCTTATATTTAGATATGTAGTGAATATTGATTAAAGTTCTATATTTGGGCATATGTGCATCAGTTAGTTTCACAGACATGGGTGACAGACATGTGAAGACATAATCCCTACCCTGAAGCTCAAGTAGGTTGTATTTTTAAAAAACCCTCAGGCATATCAGCACAGAACACCATGCCTCTTAATCATCCAACATAGAGGGATAAACAGGGTCCCCAAGCACTGAAATCACTTGATGACAGAACAAATAGCACAGCGATGAAGCTGGAACTTTATCTCACATCTTTGGCTCCTCAGACAAAAGATGCTCCTTAAAATGCTAGAATGAATTATCATTAGTGAGGCTTTTGATGGCTATTTGCATTTATCTCATATTTATGATTATTGTTTGGATGACAAGAAGAGCAGAAGTTATGAGCATCAATGCTGTGATTAATGCTTAAGAATGCAAATTTTACTACTTAAATTCTACTTAACATCTGCAGGATTCAGACTCACAAGATTATACTGTTAATTATCAGTTACTTTGATTCTTCAAAGAAACTTAGCAGTTGGAAAAACTGACATCCTGTGAAAGTATTCTCTATCAACTAGAAATGTAAAATGGAAGTTTTAACTTCTATGTATTTTATTCATTTATTTTTTTTTTTTAATTTTTGGCTGGCTCAGCCCTTGGTGGGCCTATACCATGGTACCAGGGATTGAACCTTGGTCCCCTAGGGTTGCTTAAGCTTGCATTAGCAGGCGCTTTAGACCACAGAGCTATCATGCTGCCCCTATTTTATTTTATTTTATTTTTAAAAACTTTCATTTATTTAATTATTTGGTACAGGATCTTTTTAAATGGTACCAGGGATCAAACCAGAACCAGACTCTTAGACCACTTACACTCTGCAGCCCTAACTTCCCTCTAAAAGTTATGGCTTGGGCTTTAAAAATGAAATCTGTTTTACAAAAACAAAAATATTTAGAAATAAAATATAATAATGATCACACTGTGCTTTGCTTTATGAAAAATGATAAGTGGTGATGCACAAGAAAGTAAATGAAATATTCATCTAACTAAAACCAAACCAGAAACAGAAATGTATGTGTACATGCATAAAATATGTAGGACTTTAATAGTACTCAGCTTGCTCCCTAAAATAATTGCATCCATATAGACAATCCTGTTCCTATATTTCTGGTGGGAAAACTCAACTTTAGAAAGTTTAAATAATTAGACTGAAGAGACACTGGAAAAAGTTTTGCAAGAATTGAGCACCAATGTGTTTAATTCAAAAATCTATTCCCAAGTACAAAGACACTTTCACATACACCTAAAAACCCAGGACAATGATGAGGAAGTGCTTGCTCCTTACTGAGGTATATATTTAAATCAATTTAGCCCTAAAGTTATATTTGTAGGATTTAGATGCATTTCTTCTAACAGGCAAACTGAGTAAATGACGTTTTTAAAGTGAACCGTACTGAGTATCATCTTAGTTCCATTTGCCTTGCTATTGAGAGGAGGGAAATGTTTATCATAAGTCACTGATAACTTTTGATGGGAGCCTACTTTAACGATTCACAATGGATCAAAACATGCTAAATTTCTGTGCAAACTGATTAGCCCTGGATGAGTCAATGCTATCTTGAATGACTTTTAAAAGGAATAAGTATGCATTCCGTAGACCACTGTGACAAATCTCATCCAGGAGTCATTTAGGGATGCTTAACAAGACAGGAAGAAGCTAGCAGCAGTAGTGAATTTCTTAATAATTTTTTAAATGACATTGTCAGAAAGAGATGTCTACTGTGTTGCTGACTTTGTCTTCCTTCTGTATTAGTGAACCCTAAAAGTGAAAATAGAAACAGATTTAATCCCCAATGGGTACATCTGAACCAGAAGAAATCTGGAATTAATTGCCAAGTATTTTGGTTCCTGGTGCAGCTGTTACAGTGTTTGATTTGGCGAGGGAAGAAAAAGGTCCTGCATACCAATTTCATGAGCCACAGTGAAGGCTGCGTGGAGACCGTCATCCTCAATCACTGCACAGCTGCGCTCCGGAGAACATATGGTCCCAACGTCTGCCATTCCCAGGGTGTCACATGAATGATGCCCACACAAATCCTGTCCCAGGAGAAAGAAAGAAATCATTAAAATCAATTTACATCCAGAAGGAGCCACCAGATACTGCCACTGGCTCACCCCAAAAGGCAAGACTGGGTGTGTTTATGGTATCCCCCGCTCATCCCTGGAAGTGTTCCAAAGACACAATGAAGGCAGCCTCTTTTCTGATCTACTTGGAGACTCAGAGCAGTAGAAAGCAAAAGAATTCAATTATACTTGAAAAGATGTGTTAGAATTATAGCTTGTCCATTTCAATCACAGAAGCAGCCCTAACAAAGCTATTGTGTGTATGTGTGTGTCAAGGATAAGTTTCACATGTGGGCATGTTTAGGAAAGGTGTAATCTGCTAAATTTTCTAGAAGACTAGTTCCAGGGGCAAATTGCAAGCATATATTTGCAACAGATCATAAATTTATCAGTAATTTTAATCCACATTAAACTTTTAAAAAATCATCCCCTTAATTTCCAAATGAGTTATAAGTTTATAGATTTCACCTTCATAAATTTGTGCATTCTCATTTATAGAACATAATTTAGTGTTTTTTGGCATTATCAATTCTCAAAACCATATGCAGTGAAGGTGTTTGTGTACACATGTGTATGCATATTGAATAATATATTGTATAGCTTTTAAGAGATTCTCAAATGGGAAAGGATCACACCTCACTAATATTTAAAAGTTATTGATTTAGAGGGCTGGCCAAATAGCTCAGCAGATTAAAGCACCTGCTTAGGCAGATGTAGGGGCCAGGAGTTTGATCCCTAGCCTTCTGTGCCATTCCTGCCCTGGAGATGTGCTGAGACAGCAAAAGAGACTGTGCATGATGGTGCACACCTGTAATCCCAATGCTTGGGAGGCTGAAAACCAGGAAGGATCAGTGTAAGTCTGATATGTGTAGTGACACCCTGTAGACCCTGTACTAAATACATTAAATAAATAAAATGTTACTGATTTTGATGACAGAAACAGTAAAGGCATCAAAATATGAACCTTAAAAAGAAAATAAAAAGTCATGATGTTTGATGACAGATTTGCAAAGATAAGCTTTCCTTATAAGTGCTACTTAACTATTAATGGAATTAGCATCTCTTATGATTATCTGTTCATTTTCAACAAAAATTAACAGCATATACACCTATATCCAAAAGAAAAAAATGCAGTATTTCTAGAAGCCATCAGTTAGTAAACCCAAAAAATATTTTTTTAAAACATTATTTATTGTTTGGAATAATGAGTATTGTTTCAGTTATAGCTGCCCTCTTTGTATCTGAAACTACCACAATGCTGCTTTTAAAAGCTCAAAGGACCTGTGCTTGACTAAATCAGATAGTGATACACAGTGAAACTCGGGCTGGCCCTTACACAGCTGTAGCAAACTGCACATTGGTAGGACTTCCACAACCTCAGGCGCTTAGTGAAAGGCAGTCTCCCTCTACATCCGGAGTCACACACTCAGGGCCAAAAAGCTTTTCTTTGCCAAACTGTTCTTCCCCAGTTTGTGATAAATATCTAACCGGGATGGAGACTATCTGAACGACGTGTCCTGCTCAGTCCATTTCACATCTTTATTGTGCTCTCTAAACTTATGAGCTTCTCCCCGTGATGGCTGGCACTGTGATGGTCACATTACTGTGGCTTCAGCCAGTGGAAATCTCAGCCAAACAGCTCTGTGGATCAAGGCCCCAAATCCACAATCGTCCTCTCAACTGTTCCCTGCACCCTCATACGTCATCCCGCGGGATCCCAAATTGCAGCTGTTGAGAACAGATTAGTAGTTTTCAGCATTGAATTTGGAGCACACTTTCACTTAATGGCCTTTGACATAATAATATACTGGAATACATTTTTGAAACCAACCCCTTGCCCACCATCATTTCAGTAGTTCTTGAACTAAATACCAGGTCATAGTCTAAATGAGCTGCCAGACACCGAAGGTTATCTGCATATACACACATTGTTCCTTTTAAGACCAAGATTCGTGTTTACTTTCAGAATTCTGGTTTTATTCCCTTCAAACAATAAGGTTCTAGAATTAAGTTTTCCATCTTCCTCCTTACTTCAGTAGCAAGCCTGGCTGAGGAGTCACAGCAAAGGGAAATGGCCTTCCTGTTTTGAATGCAGCTTCAAGTAGATTCTTAATGTCTCTGTTTACTGCTAATCAATTGCTCATTAGCAGCTGTCGGTCCTCCTCCTCATCTCTGAATTGCATCAAAGGCACTTGGACTTTTGCCCGGGAAATGTATGCATGGGACAAAATGATGAACAGAAGCACTTGTTACTTTTTTAACCACACTGATTAAACCTCTTGACTATATTGCCACACTATTATATTTCCATAGCTATAATTATACACTGGCAACCTTTCTGCTTCCTGAAAGCCATTTCAAAGCTTAAGAGTATACTAATGTTTTTAACCTCACAATTTACAATGAATATCTGGATTTCTTTTAGGTTCAAGGTTGAATCTCAAAGTATGAACACTACCTTGTGTATCAAATTATTAGGGATACTGAGTATACTTTCATCTCTTTTCTCAGGTGATTTATAACAAAACTTACAGATGTAATCCTTAAAAATAATTTTTATTTATTTATTGATACTAGGAATTGAACTCAGGACCTTCAGCTTTCCAGGCAGGCAGTTGTGTCACTGAGCTACATCTTGAGCCCAGGATTATTATTATTTTTTAATTAAAGTGGAGGACTGAAGACTGTTGTGACAATACTATCAACATGAATGGTTAAATCTGTACAGTATCTATGTAAGAAGTAAGTAAATTAAAAGTGCTGAAAAGTGATTTTCTGTTTATTAAGTGTGGATCTCAAGGTAAATGACATTTTTGGCATTGCTTGTAGAGCAGTGAGATACGAAATTTAGAAAGATGTAAGTGTTATAGACGTGTGCAAAAATCTGTCATCTTATGACGTGACATTGTTCAGGATACAAAATGGGGGCACTGCATTCAACTCAAAAATACATCACAGATGACCTGCAAAGTCAAAGGATTTCACAGCAAGGTCACTAATATGATTATTTTCCCAGTATAAACAGTAGAAAATGATGGAGATAGCAAAAGTTGTTATTTGACATTCAGTTCTAAACTATTAAGACTACCTGAGTCCTACTGTGGAGATGTCAAATGGACCACTATATTGCTTGAGAAGCAGTACCTAGAGGACAGTGTAGCTAAGAAAAGCCTAGTGCTGAAATTGCCAGTCCTAAGGATAACCCATGACTATTATGGACTACTGAAGTATATTGGATTATTTTGCTGAATTCACACACTTGCAATATTTAAATGGCAATGGAATACCCATCTCTGACAAAACTAAATAAAAAAGAAGACACAAAAGAAAATGAATGACCATTTTGTATCTGTATATACAAAATAGTTAGGATAGATATACAGCTACTTTCTCTTTATTCAATGAGAAGAAGGTTATGTATTAATAGTGTTTGGACAGGATATTGTGTCTGCATCTTGTACTATGAATAACCATTATCAAGAGAACAATATGCAATATATTAATTATTCAAATTGTCCTGGTAATTGGTTTTGATACTGTCTCATTGCCATTTGTTTTTCAATAAAATTAATAAAGAAAAGAAAACCCTAGTGCCCCTCACTGGGTGGGTAAAGTTATCCGAGCATGCATGAATTCCCAAATGGATCACAGAAGAGGAGTTAAAGGATTTCTTGTCTTGTTGGAAAAGTAGTCACCTGTGAAGTACAAATGCTCTGAGAAGGAGCCAGAAGAAACACAAGGACTGATAATGGCAGATAGTGTCACAGGGCAGTGGCAGGCAGAGCCAGGGAATAGCACCTTAGACAGGAATTAAATGACAAGATTCTGGTTTCTTGTAATTACTCCTGTAAGAGCAAGAAGTCTATGAAAGGCCATAAAATAAGGCTTAGCTGTCTGGAGATGTGTAAACTTCTGCCTATACAATTTTCTTTGAATGTTGGTGATAGAAGAATTGATTAGAAAAAAGTACTACATTTAATTTAATCACAAGTATTACACATACTATATACACCTATATGACTATTCATGTGTATTTGTTCTATGGGTCTGGTTTTGGAGATTATTTTAGCTTTGATTTGCATGCACTAATTGTAGATATGAATGAATCAGTGTTTGGATTCTATGTATCCAAATAACATGCACTGATCAAATTTCATTTTGCCTTACCCATCATGGATCTGATTCTTTAGATGTGATTTACTTTTCTGGTTACTTATATAATAAGTAAATATTATATACTTTATTCCTCAATAAAGGAAGCTCTAATTTATATTTCGGTAGAGATTAAATTAATTGGAACTATTAGGGTAATCATTACAATGATCTATGTACAATCTATACTCGTGTCTCTGGACACTGCCAGGTGATAAGAAACAGAAAAGTCCAGCTGAATCAAGGGCTTAGAAACATAGGTACACTTACTACATGCCTATAATCTGCAAGCCACTGTAGCAAGGGCAGAAACTATAATGATAAAAATAAAATGAAATAAAATAAAATCTCCATCCTTAAGAAGAAACATAACCTAGTAAGCAAAACAGATATGTCAGTAGGGAAGCAGAAGGTAGGGTTTTATAATGAATAGATGGCTGCAGAGGACCTGGTGAGCTCTTATTTTGGCAATCAATATAGGTTCTCAAAGGATGAAAAATACCATTATTGGATCTCACAGTCTGGGCTGAAAGGCATTTCAGTAAAGAAGGACTCATGCAAATATCATGGGTGGTAAAAAGGTAGGCTAAGTTTCAGAAATGACAAAAAATTTGGGAGGACTAGGTAGGTAAGTTGGGAGGGTGAACTGGGCCCAGCTATACAAAAATGGACATTTTCTTTGATACATACAAGGCCAGAAGATGAGAAAGAAAAGAAACAAAGCAAATTTAAGATTGAGGGGATTGGGTACATGGCAGAGTTACTCTGGAGAATACGAACAAAGTTCACGACTGATTTTAAAAGTTTGTCTTTATTAGGAAGGAAGAAGCATTGTGAAAATTATTTAAGTAAGTTGATACAAAGTCCCCTCAATGTTAACACAAGGCATTTTGACCACACAATCTCTAGCACTTGGTCCAGCTACACGTGTGCTGGTATGCACTGCAAACTGTTCCATTCATACATAAGCTAGAGAATTAAAACTCAGGAGCAGCAAGTACTCAAAGTTTTAAGTGTGAGCAAAGGAAAGCTGAAATGCAAACCTATACCCAAACATTTCAACTCCTGAATTTCCTTCACCATGGTATTGCTAAATCATTACATATGTTATTCTTGATGCTAATCTTATCTTTTATATTTGTAATCTGCTCTTGATCAAGCAAATTTCTTTTTTTTTTTTGAAACTGTAAATGAAAACAGCATGGTCTTCATCTCTATGGTATGTTGGGTAAAACTCAATAACTTAGCGGCAAATGAAAAACAATGCACTGTGTGAGATATTCCAGAACATAAGAAAACAGAAGTGACAGATAGGAAACTCGATGATGCCATTAACTGCTACATGTCAGCAGTCACTGCAGGTCACTGTAGTTGTATTCTCTTTTGCTTGTTTCTGCTATTCCTTCTCCTGTCATCAAAGATATCTAACTGGTACCTTTGCTACTTATACCGTTTCTGTGAATATGTAGTGATCAGTTAGTTACCTTCTTAGAGTTTAGGTCTTAGAAGACTGTGCAAGCCTGTCATTCAGATCCTGGGACAGTGTAACCCAGCATTTTTGCTTCCCTATACAGACTTTCCTATTCCATCTTGCCTATAATTTCTTGTGAATCTCATGAATATTTTGGTTCACAATTCTTCATCCAAAATATTCTTTCTGCTGGAAAACACACCTAACTTTTTATTTTCTTTACAGTGCCATGCCTCTTCCTCCTCAATGGCACTGCTTTAGCTTAGGCTGTCTTGGGGCTCCTCCGCAGTTTAGGCCACTGACACAGGCCAGCCACCACAAGATCCAGTGCAACCATCTTAACCAGAAGCTCAGTTGAGAATATACTTTTGATCATGGCCATACTTTCTTACTGTGTCAGTTTACAATGTTAACTTTTTAGCATGGTGTTACAGGCTGAATTGCATTTTTCTAAATTGCTAAACTGAATCCCTAACCCACAATGTGATTGTTTGGAGTCAGGAACTTTGAGAGAGTAAATTAGGTTAAATGAGATCATAATCATGGAGCCCAAATCAGACAGGATTGGTGACTTTGACCAGTTTGCTGGGCTCTGTCTGTCTGTCTGTCTCTGTCTGTCGTTCTCTGTCCCCCCCTCTCTCTCTGTGTGCACGCGTGTTCCTCTTATCACTTTGAATGCACACATACAGGAAAGGACACCCAAGGGAACAGCAAAAGCCAGGAAAAGAGGCCTCACTAGAAACTAAATGAGATCCAACTTTGATCTTCAACTTTTTGTCCTCTAGGGCTAAATGAACATACATTTCTCCCAAAGTTACCCATTCTATGACAAACCCACATGATGTGCTGTTCCTTCTGTAGTCTGGTTATTAATGCCTTTTCTAACCAATTAATCGCTACATCAATCTTGCTTTTTCTATTGTATTTCACATAATTATCTCACATAATTATCATGATCACACATGTAGATTTGTTGTGTCTGCGGTGCTTTCTTCATAGCCAGCCTAACTCATTACTCTTTCTTCTAACAGATCTGACCATCACATCACTGCGTCATAAACCTCACCATGCCACACCTAAGTAACCCATTTCTTTGTCTATTTCCTGGAATAGATTTCTAAGTAAAGTGCCAATTTTTCACCTCTGATTGCCTGTCTGTCTTTGACACATCAAATGTTTTGAGTTATTTTTAGTATAGTGAGCACTAGCCAGGCCTACGTTCGCTTTCTGCCATTTGTAAGGTGCTGTTCTATGATTATCTCCATTCCTCTGCATGTAAATTCCTTACTCACACAATTAAAAAAAAATACAATGGTTGCAGATAGTTGAAAGGAAAAAATTAAAAATAGCTCTTATCAATGGATAAGATATAAAAATGCTTAATAACAGGTGATGGAATCTAAGTCACATCAACCCATTCTTTGAGGACTAATTGGATTTTCCATTTTCAAACAGACTTGTGTGAAGATCCACAGATACAAGTGTTCTTTCCTTTTACAAGCACTGTTTTATGCCTCACTTACAGCATTTTTAGGGTTCTTAGCACTAGAATGTTTTACACATGGATCTGGCTCCTCTCTGCTGCTGATAAGCCTGGTGGTAGGACCAGGTATTGCCTGCTTTGCTACCTGCAGCTGCCTACATCCATGTCTCACATATATGCAGTGTATATAGCTATTCGCCAAGTGTGAGAAACACAAAGTGAAATAGGTCTTGTGTATTGTGGCACATTGCCTTTTATAGACTAAATTGTTCAAAATATTTCTCATTTTAAAGATATTAACTAGGACTGGTGAGATAACTCAGCAGACTAAGCACCTGCTTTGGCAGGCATAGGGACCAGGGTTCAATCGCTGGCCCTGCATGCTGCGCCAGCCCTGCCTCCAGGGCTCACTGAGTGGGTGACTGACTCTGGGCATGGTGGCGCATGCCTGTAATCCCAGAGCTGGGAGGCTAAAACAGGAGGATCACCATGAGTCTAAGCTGTGTAGTGAGACCCTATACCAAATATATATATTTCTTTTTCATATATATATATCAGAATACATAAATACATGTATTTCATAAATGCATCAGAAACAGATCGATAGCAACTTGAGTAGTATCTTTAGTTGATTTTTTTAAGTTATCGATCTGTTTCTGATATATTTAGCCATTTATCAGTTAAGATTGATCTACAGTCACTTTTTTTCTCTGATTTCTTCATATGAGTTCACTTTTAAATGCATTTGAACTCAAATATGTGATTAATGCCAGTCTAATCAGCGATCCAGTGCAAAAATTCCCCCCTCTCTCTCTCTTTCAAGCTTCTGATCTCCCTTCAGTGTCCCTGTTGTGAGGACCCAAGAAGAAATCAGGATGTAAAGATGATATGTCTTACATTCCAGCCCCAATGGTAGAATGGGAGAAGTGAAATTTTAACTAGGGGATAACAGCTATTACAGGGCACACTGACCTCTAATAAAAGTGAAAGAAACCTTTATATTACACAGGCACTGAGGTGCTTTGAGTCAAAATGATGCTGTTAGGGCTTGAGAGAGTAAAGTTTTCTTTGGCTTGCAGGACCAAAGAAAGCAGTTTCCAGTTTTGTTATCACCCAGGTCTTTTCTTCTTAAGAAGGGTGACCATCTGCAAATAGGTTTAAGGAGAAAGTCAGAAGCAAGAAAAGCACTCTACTGTTTGATGGTATGAATGGTGTGAAATCCAAAATAAGGGCCTTTCCACAGAGAAAAGGGCTCCTCCTCCAGAGAACTGAGGGCTGCTAAAGTTTCCCTAACTAGAAGAGCACCCGAGTGCTGAGGTACAGTCCTGACAGTGAAGTGGTTTAGTATGATAGGTACATTTTTAATACTATTTGCTGGCTCCCAGATATGTAGTTCAAGGTGGCCTGGGCTAGTAAACAGGGGTGGAAAACATATCCTCATACATTTACTTCATGACTGGAAAACAAGCAATTTAAGAAAAGACATCTGGACACAAAATTTGAACAGAACTCGGAGCCCATCAAAACATGGATTTGGTGGCTTAGCATCTGGCTGCTAAGCAACACACTTCTTACATTCAAAACAGAGTAGTAAAAGTAGAATTGTGGTGCCAGCTCTGGGCATTTCTCAATGAAAAGAAATAGCTATGAAATTTTTCATTAAGCTTTAAACTATCTGATTTCTATGACTGAAGAACTCATGGTCTCTCCTCAGCCTTCCTGATTTTTACTTTAAGTATTAGGAAACTAACTTTACAAATGAGTGTTTCATAAAATTCTTGAAACATCTTTAAATTAGATATATCTATTCCTATTACACATGTTTTTTAAATATTCAGTTTTCATAAAATTAGATTTTTATACCAGAGGTCCAACATCAAACTAACTGAGACTTGCTTTACTCTAACTATGCTTTTTCTGGCAAAGAGTCCAGGAAGGGACCGTGTAAATTATTTTCCATGTGCAGACTAGTTTTTAAAAAGTTCATTATTACAAAATTATTAGAATTAGGATACATTGTTAATTTATATTTCCTTTGCTTTCATGCATTTACAGTATGCTGGTAAGTTTCACAGTTTGAATAATATGAATTGTTAACACCCAAACAAAAAACAAAACCCAAGAATGCAATACACATCATTTAGAATTGCTACCTCAGTTTTGTTCTGGAAAACAAGAAAATTAGGATCAGAGCACAATGAGTTATGGGTCTTCTCCTTATTCTTATTCATTTTAGAAGTATGATGACTATAGGTTTTTATCCCAAAATTTAATAATTATTACAATGACCTAGTCTTTGGAGTGATATAACTACAAAAGTATTTTTTCCTCTCTCTTTAGGGAGCCTCATTCCATAAACTCAATAAAGCCTCCTTCTTGGCAGGCTTTTGTGATGTTAGTAAAGCAAGGAAACCCAGACATGGAAAGTTGCTTATGAAAGAAAAAAAGAAAACTTGGAAGCCAAATAAGAAAGGGATAGTTTTACAGGGGAACTTCACAGAGCAAGCTACAAGCTGAATATTCTAGCATTTCAAAGACACACATTGTGCAGAGGAAGTAAAGGATGGCTTCCAGAATATCACTTAAGGAGAATGATTTTCCATGGTACACTGCCCTGGGCAATGCCTAGTTTTCCCTAAAGTGCTGCCCCTCTAGTCTCTTTGTTTACATGTGGTTTACACTTATGCAAACTCCAGGAACCACAAGTGTTTTCTACTCTAAATTCATCAACACTTTTCCTTCATATCATGGGTACCTTAAAAAAAAAAAAGAAAAATTGATAGTGAAGCTGTGTGATTTTAAAGTTTCCTGCAATGCATCATCAATTTCCTATTCTTGCTCTTTGCTCCATTTCATGCCTTTCCATAATATTTCAGTATTTACAATCCTTCATCTAGTCAGGAGTGATCTCATACACCTCAAGAATGAGCTTTAGAATCTGATTCTTCCCAGCCATTTGAGAGACACAGCTTAAAACTGCCCATCAAAGCAGTTGTGAAAACTGAGGCTTAGAACTATCTGTAAGCCAGGCCCCAGACGGATCTGGACTTTGCCTCAATGTCTCCCTAACTTGGTGGTCTAACAACTGCGAAAGTAGATGTTGCCTTTCTCTCAGGCTTACAGGTTTTGTAATGATGCATATCTTTCCTTTCTTGTAACCACCTTCCTTAAAATGGGGGAATCCTGGGAAGATGTTCTTTTCCCATGTTTGGATTCTTTGCCCAGATACTCTGAATTTTCGAAATATATTCATCCAAAACCCAAACCTGTGCGTTGGATTCGGCCCTTCTCTGGGAGTTCAGTTGGCCCGGGCAGTGCTTGGGATGCACTGACTGACTGACTAAGAAAACGCTTGCTATGAGCCTGAAGCCTGGCAAGTTTGTCCCTTCAGCTGATTGGGTGCCTATTTCTTTCAGGCCCGCCCACATTCCTTCCTTCCCCTGAACCCAGATTCTGAGGTAGATGTGTAAGAAGAACTCCAGAATTGGGCCAGATTAGGAGGAATCATTTAGAAAGTCTTCCTTTCTCTTGTGCTGCAGAAAAGGAGAACCATGAGAAGAAAGTGGCCACACAGATGAACCACGGAGCTCTTTCCATCAGGTTGGACAGAGTCCTAATACTGGATTCACTGGAAAGTAGAAGACTGATAGATCCAAAGGCAAACTTGCTTTCCTGCTTCCCCACTTAAGGCGGTATATTTCCATCATTCTAGTGCATCCTTACCGAGTTTAACTGTCTGTGCTGTCCTGTCTCAGACAGCATGACATCCAGAATCACTGAGTGCTCATTGCCCGAGGAGGTACAGTCACCCAGGCAGAAACTGTTACTGAGGCTAAAGGCAGAGAAAAGAAACCGGCTGAGGTTCAGGCAAAATGCAATTAAAGGAATCCATAGTGGCAGGTGGCTAGTGTGAGAAGCAAAACCATCAGCGAAACTGCTCCTCCCACCTTCCTCCCACCCGGAGCCCTGTGTGCCTACTCCGGCTGCACCTACCTCCCGAGTGAACAGGATGGCGGCGTCGTAGTGCTCATCATGGTCATCTCCCAGCTGGTTGTGCTGGTGCTGCCATTTGCAGAAGTTCTTGAGTGTGGTAGCCGCATTCTTGCTCACCTCCAGACTCTTGTCCTTGTCTCCCAACACCGTCACCTTCACCACAGCCAGGCGGATGTGGTTCTCAATGCTGGCATGGCTGTACAGCCGGTTGGCAATGGAAGCCAGGGTCAGCAGGTAATGCTGCAGGCCTCGGCCGTACATCCTGGCCATGGACGCGTCAGCCACCAGCATCAGCTCCACCTGGCGTGCCCGAGAGATGGAGCGGCGACTCCGCCGCCACCAGGTCTGCGGGCCTGGGTCCCCAACTGGAGAAAACGCTGACATGTCTGAGAGCCGTGGAGCCAAGGCCACGGGTCGCCCAGGACTGTTGTGCGCAGGGGGGCGCTCTTGCGGCCCAGGCCGGAGTGTTGGGGTCTCGCAACTTGCGCGTGGTGGTAGGGCCTCGAAACTGAAGCCCTCGCGGGTGTAGACGTGAGGGATCCGCATAGACCCATCCCCGTACACGCGCACGGTGTCTGCCTCGGCTCTCGGCCCGCGCAGTAGCGGCTTTATGGTGTACCGCGCGTGCTTGACCGCGAAGAAACCGTGGAGACCCCCGCAGAGGTCAAAGACAGCCAGGGAGCGAGGGCTGCCGTCTACCGTGCCCCGGTAGAAGCAGTGGCCTCGGTGACGCCGGGATGCGCTGAGCCCGCCTCCTGCGGGCGGGAAGCCAGCAGCGCCCACCGAGCCATCCCTCTCCAAGTCTAAGAGGAATCTTCGGCCGCCCGCGTAGACGAGGTAGCCCCCCTTGCCGCCTCCAGAATAGAGCCGGTCGACGTTCTGCACCAGCCCCCGAGCCCTGTGCTGCAGCGCCAGGGCGTGCGGGTGGCCCGGAGACTCGACCCGCGAGCGCGCCTCCTCCCCCTGCGGCTGGCGGGGCTGGGCGGCCGCTGCAGCAGCCAGAGGCGGCCCGGCTTTATCCTGGGCAGGTGCCGCGGCCTGGGGCAGGCGGAGCGCGCACAGCAGCAGGGACGCCCACCGGAGCAGCATAGTGCGCGGCCCGCGGGGAGGGGCTGCGCCACCCAGACTTTATGGGAATGTGTTATTCGCTAGGGAAGTGGCCGCTGCGGAGAGGGGGCATCCACACGCTCGCTTGGAGGCTGAGTCAGGTGTCCGAGCGAGAGGGAGGGGGACCGCAGCAGGGCCAGCCCGTCGGCCGCAATGCCAGTGTGCGAACTTTTCTTTGTTGGTTTGGAAAATGTTTGGATTTGTGGTCCAGAAAGAGGGGAAATGGGGAAAAAAGGAAGGGGGAGAAAAAAGAAAGAAGGGGAAAATAAAGAATGACAATTGCCGGGTGGTGGAGTTTGAGCAAAAGCAGGAAAAGGAGAAAAAGCGAAATTCAGTCGCGACCGTCGCACCAAGAAAAGTAGAGAAGGAATCGCGCAGCCGACGGGCAACTCGTGCGCACCGCCTCCAGGCCCCACGCTCTGGGACTGGGCGGCTGCGGAGTTTCCAAGCTCTGGGGCCCACTTCCTTCCTTATTTTGTAGGTTTCTTTAGCTCTGCTGGAAGCAGGAGGAAAGGAAGAAAGAGACGGAAAAAGGCCATAAAAATTAAAGCAAAGAAGCAGGGGGTGGCCTGCGGCGAGCTGGAGAAGGGGCGCGTCCGTCTGTGTCCCTCCGGCAGCGGCGTCCTTCTGCCCGCGGTCATCCCCAGTCCGCCGCTGCGAGCGCCGAGAGCAGCGCGAGCGCTGTGAAGATGCGAGGAGGTGGAACAATGAATTTATAGCGGCATGCCATCCTGCAATGGCAATTTCAACAATTCGTCACTGCACGCTGCCTCTTAAAGGGAGAGCTTCCCCCACCGCTCCCACCCTTCCCCGTCCGCGCCTAATCAGAGGGGGGAGGTGAAAGGGAAGGAGGAGGGCGATCGAGGAAAGCCAGCCCGAGCGGGAGGAAGGGACCGGGACCTGATGCAGTGGAAGGAGGGACAAAGGAGGGAGCTTGGGCAGGAGGGGGAAAAAGTATTTGGGCAAGAAAAACAAAATTCCTTTGGCCTCATTTAAAGCCACAGCGAGTCCGGGTCTATGTGATATTTCACAACCAATCGGCGTTGGCTAACCTCGGCTTACCTCATCTCCTGAAGGGATGTTTTGGTGTGCATTTAGAGTTATTGAGACATTTTAGGTCTCTCCCTGCCTTCTTTTGCTTTCCTTGCCCGTGAGGAAGTTCTGCCGCAAGTTTCTTCCCTTTCTTCTTGCTGGTGCGCTCTGGCTGCGCAAACCTTCCAACTCCATCCACCAGCCACGGACGGCTGTCCGCTTCCAGGGCGTCCCTCGGCCCGCACTCCTTTTGCTTCTTCCCAGCCCCCAGAGTACACTGTTTCCTGACTCTTCATTCCGCAGCTTTTTTGAGCTCTGTCGCTAGCCGACTTCGGGCTCTGGGTGACTAACTTCTCCCGGCCACCAGCAGAGCGGCGGGGCAGCGGGACAGCGGCGGGCTCTTCCTGGCGCGTCGCTTCGCCCAGAGCGCGGCTGTGCCCGGGGCAGGTCGGCCTGCGGCTTGGGAGCTCTGTGGCTGTGTGTGCGCGGGCGGCCTTCCCCTGCTTTAGGCGAGTTTTTCCAGTGCCCATGATCTGACACCTAATCCCAACCCCTGGAACTTCCTCTGCTTTACAAAGGCGAGAAAGAGTGAAGTTTTGAAGGGAATTTTGCTCAGTTATTTTCTCCCCTCCCCAGAGTTAAAAACTTTGTGCTCACGTTTTTTTCTTCCTGCTTAAATAATAATTAAATGACAAATATGCATAAAACAAATATGTTTTACTCACCTAAAACAATCTTTCATTCTCTTAGATCACCTAGTCCCAGAAATTTGTTTTAGGAGAAAAATATGAGTGGAGGGAAGACTGGAGCTTATTAGTATGCGGGTAGCTTTGCCATTACTACTCTTTACTCTGTCTCCTTTGTTTCCTCTAATTATCAATTCTAAGAAGGTAGAAGGAAAAATCCACGACTTTCCAACTGCTTCTGGGTAGTGAGTGGCTAAAAGATCTGCTTGGGGACTTAAGCCCGTTCCTCCCTTCCCAATGGGTTCCTTGGGCCTAGGACTGCATCAGTGCAAAACACCTGGAATAATTACAGATCCTCCGTTTTTAGAAGTTTCTCTGATGTAAAGGAGAGCAGATATTCCCCTGAGGTCTTCAATTTAAACACTTCTCTAGGAGGGAATCCTAAGTGTCCAGGACTGGCTATAGGTCACCAAAGTGGAGATAAATCTCTGGAGGGAATTCCAGGGCCACAAAACAGTGATTCTGGTGGCCCTCTGCCAGCAGCACCCTCAGCGGCCCTCTGGGCTGCAAGTGTAATGTGTCCTAACATCTGCTTGTCCCTCTTAAATTAAGGGAGCCCCTGGTTTCCTGCAACACCCAATAGCCTCTCACCAACTCTGAGCTACATCAAGATCTTGGAAGGAGTTCCTATTGCTGAAAGGTGTTGCCTGTTAATTCTCAAATTTAACCCTTCATTCAACCTCTAGGTGATCAGTTGAGTAAGGCCAGTCTCCCAGCTGGTGGAGTTTCTGGCAGTTTTTCCTCACCACTTACAGCCTTCAGTCTTCTGCTGACCATCTTATTCCAGTGGTCCTGGCCTTGTGGGTACAAATAGCAAATATCATATTTTGCCAGTTCTAGTGAAAAAGGTGTCCCTTTTTGTGACAATAGACACTATCTCTAAAACAACTTTGATTCAGTAAGCCTATTTAAACACTGTTTATCTCAAAGGATCATTTGGATGGCATATCAGGTGACTATACTTTAAATGTATTAATTATAGTTCTTTTCATCTGTAGACAGATTTAGTGTGAAATTAAAAATATCACAACCACCCTAAATGTTCTTCTTATTGATGCTTTCCTTCTCTTTCAAAAATGCTGTATATGGTGCTGTATTGGAATTTTATAGTTTTAAATTTAATAAATGAACATCATCAGTGCTCATGTAGATTATTCAGATGCTTAGAAATACCTTAAAGAACATTTAGAAACACGAAGTCCCATATGTGAATATTGAGTGCATAAGGTTTATTGTAACTATAGGTTACAAGGAAAGGAGCTACTAGGACTTATAAATATGAGAAAATTTTTATTCACAATTAAGAATACCTCCATAGATACATACACGCACACACACACGTACACACACACAAATACACTCACAATGTACTTTAAAGGTTATTGGAGTACTGCAAAAAGTTCTTTTAGTAATACTTTTCAAATGTTACCTTACTGGATAAGGCTGAGCTGCTGCACTCAAAAAAAAAAAAAAATCTGTCTATTTAAGGAAATAATGTACACTAGATAAAAGCAACTAAAACTTTCACTTTAACAGAAAGACAAAAGATACTAGTAATCATACACAGGTGAGCTAAATGCTACACCATTGCTTTACTATTCAAAGGAACAGTTTTGTATATATTTAATGAGAACTTTCCACTGCATTTATAGAATATATGAGCACAAATCCAATTGACACGTAAGTTTTGCATTTTCCTAAAGAAAGAAAACTTTTTACTCTAGAAGTTGGAGAGTTTCTAAGTTATCATCTAAGGCAACCTTATATCTATTAGAGAGAAACTGAGATCCACATGCCCAAGTGACCATCCCTTGGAGATAAAGTGAAGTAGTAGCTGATTGTCCAGAGACCTAAATCTCCCAACTCCTACTTTGGTGCTCAATCCACAATAGCTCTTAGAATCTGTTCCATCTAAAAATTTGTGTCAATGTGGGAAGGGTTTCTGTGTTCTCTGGAGGCTCCTGAAGATAAATAAGCTATGGTTACCCTTTGTAAGGACTCAGCCATTCAGAGGCAAAGCACTTTCATCAGGAGATACAGTACTCAAAGCCAGAAAATACAAATATAGAGAGGGAAAAGGCAAAAGAATAACACCTACAGGTGCTTCGAGCTCCCTATTTCCACTACAGTTTCATTTCATGGGTTTTCTATATCCTTGTAAGTAATATTTTCTCAAATTTCCATTTGCTAAAGTGTCATTTCCTCATTCCCACTCCAAACTAGGGATTTAATGGTAAGAGTGAGGAAATATCTTGCAGTAAAATATTCCCCTTCAGCCAAACACCTGCCCTTCACCTCCCATGTAGAGGAGTCCAGTCTCTCAACTTTGTTTTCCTTTCCCACATCAAGATCTCTACCCCAGGCACTACTGCTTTCTGAGCCTTCTTGGTATCCTTTCCCTTAGTAGCAGCGTGCAGAGAGGCTGTGAATGGGAACCAGTCAGCTCAGGCTTGGGGCCACATGTGGATGTTTTAAAGTTTTCCTCCTGTGTTACTTTGCTTTGCAAATTCTGTTTCATAGAAGACTTTGCTTCGAAAGCAGACGCTATACTTTGGTGTTAAGCAGGGGAGTGCATTTACTGTTGCAGCTTTGATATCTATCTTACCTTTAAAGGATGAAGCTGCATTTGAACAACCCTTCTTCCTTTCTTCTCCACCCATTTGCCTTTTCTCTACTTCCTCCAGTATTTCTTAAAGGCAGAATGTGAATCCTGCTACACCCGTGCACACACACAGTCTCATAGTCATCAACACACACAAGTTATCATGGATGTGCACACAGGCACACTGACCCTGATTTGTATTTCCATTAAGACTGTGTGGATGGGTAAACTCACAGTAGATCACAGAACAAATAATGGGAGAAGAGATTAAAACAATTGCAAATAAAATTTTCTTGGTACTTATATTATGAATTTATTTTTCTCCCAGAAATTATTGCATGCCTGATAAAACTCACTATTTTCTCTGCTGTCTGAATAGGACATATTGCAGAACAATATGTTGTGATGGATGACATCAACTTTATTTACTTATTTTTAAAAATTATGTATGTATTTATTTGTTACAGGATCTTGCTACCCAGCTCAGACTCATAGTGATCCTTCCACCTCAGCCTCCTCAGTGTTAGGACTACAGGCGTACATCACCATGCCCAGTTTCCATGGCCAGCACAACATGCAATACTGGGAATCAATCATGGGTCCTTATGCTTGCCACGCAGGCAGTTAGACTGCTGTGCTATAACATGTACTTTACTAAATGTCTTAATGTTATAAAAATAATTTTTTTATAAAGGTTGATTTTTTTATGAATTTAGGACAGAGTCTACAGGGTGTCACTACGTAGATCATAGTGATTCTCCTGTTTTCGGCCTCCCAAGTGCTGGGATTACAAGCATGCACCACCACACCTAGTCTATGTCCCCTTCTTGATGTGCCCCAGGGGCGGGACCAGCATGGCATTCTGGGAATCAAACGGTGGTCTTGTGCTCTGCTGAAGCAGGTGCTTTAGTCTCCTGAGCTATCCAACCAGCTCTTTATTTTTCTTATAATTAGAAATTTCATACTGCATGAAAGTCCTCCAATGAATAACGTACATAGACATTATTTAAGACATACAGGTGTTATCTGTAAAGTAAAACCTACAATTCACTTTTTATGCTGGCCAGCTGTGAAATGTTTTAGCTTTTCTCATGCAATTATGTACATTTTACTTGTTTTATGAGCTACCCAGATTTTTTTTCTTTATTTTCCAGAAACTATCTCAAAATCAGACCTTCCTAGAAACACACATAAATTCAGGAATCTCCAACAGAAACTAATTTGAAATATTTGAGGTTATTTTTTTCTTCATGATGACAAATTTCAAGCAAAAACTTCAAATTACTTAATGAATATATTTGCAATTGTAGTAGGAATTGTACCTTACTTATTCACAGAAGCACACATTTCTAGGTTAAGCTTCCATTTAAAATCACCAAAAAAAAAAAAAAAAAACCCTCTAAAATATCACAGTCTACTCAGTCACTCCATTCAAAGATATTTGCATCATTATAGATAAAATGAAAAATTAAAGTTGGTCCAAGTGAAATTGATGAATGTCATTTGGTCTCAGCCTCATTCACCTATGGTTAATAAGAAGGTGCATTTAACTCCCATTCACATTATTGAAGGCACTGTGAGTTGTTTAAATGGTCAGTAAATGATAGATACAAACACATTTACTTCAGATATGAATGAACTGTTATGTAGCTCTATGACACCTTTCCTAAGCAGGTAATGTAACTGGAGGGGGAGGAAGGGCAGGTCTACAATCTTAGAAAGTCATCAGGAAGACAATGAGTTTTCATTCTTTTCCTTAGGAGACACTATTTTTCCTGTCCTATAGCTGCCAAACTAGCCCCTCTGAATCATGTTAGAAATAAAGTGATAATGCTTTTGACCTAGCAACTAAAATGAAGCCTGATGTAAGACTCAGAAAGGAAGATCTGGACTGAGCCCCTGGAAGAATCCCTGTTATGGGGGTTCATCACTTGCTCTGCCTCCTTTCCCCTCCTACCTGGGCAGACTTGGACTCTTTGGGGATCTGCTAACTGAAGTCACTCAGAATAACAAGACTGCCACCTCTGACCTTTGAACGTATGAGCAGATGAGCTCAGGGTTGTAAGAAGATACATGAAGCAGGCTTCGATTGTTGTACACTTCAGAAAGTAATCTCTTTCACATTTTCCCATGTGGTTCTGCCCTGGAGCCAGTGTCTCACTTCACTTATTTCTCACAATTGAGAATCTACTCTCTAACCTTCTATACTCTTTCTAGTCCATAATTATAATTTTAATGCTTGGGATATGAGATGTCCCCTCAGAAGGCTTGTGGCAAAGTTTTGGCTTTTAGCTGGTGAAATTTAGAGGAAGTCATTGGATCATAAGGGGGTCTTACTTCATCAAGCGGATCAATCCACTGATGAGATTACAATTTGATGCCATTACTAGGAGATGAAGGGATGTGGGGCATAGTTGATGGTGTGACCTTGGGGACTATCTCTGGTCCCCAGTTTGTTCCTTTCTAGTTCTGTTGATCTATTTCCTGGTGTCTGTTAGATGAGGGTGTTTCTCTTGCCAAGCCTTCCTGCCATGCTTTGGAACCAGACGTTGACTGGTAGCTCTGGAACTGTAAGACAAAATTAATCTTTCTTTTCTCAAAGTGAGTTTTTTAGGCTTTCACTTAGCAACAAAGAGTTGAGTAATACAGTACTCAGCCTGCTTGTTACCTGGGAGGTGGTCACCAATCCATTCTCTTTGGAGAATGGATTTGAGGAAGAAAAGGATGAAGTTCTGGTCTTGTCCCTGTGAGAAATGTGTTCTGTGTTCAAAATCACCATCTAAGAGTCATCTTTACCACAACTACTCTGCAAGGTCATCAGACTTTTGATAGCCTCTGTCACGTTTGGGTCCAAAAGGCTTAGGTGACTCAACTTAATCAACCTGAAGGAGTCCTTTGGATTCACAGCTGGCAATTGATTCTATGACTTTATAGAATCAATTGCCAGCTGTGAATTATTATATTCTTATAATTGACTATATAATATCTAACTCATGTTTTTTCTTCCTTGCAGCTCAGAACCATTTTATTTCTAAAAATTTTTCATCAAATTAGTTATTTCATTCATCTCTTAGCTGAGTAGAAGCTTTTTTTTTCTTGAGAAAATTTGAATGAGGAAATGCTGTACATTGAACCTAAATAAAGTAGAATCAAAGAAGAAAATTGCCAAGCATGACACAGAAAAGGTCTTTCAGGTATATTCCATAGCTAACCTACGCTAAATTTTGTGAGAACCCATAAATACCTTTTTATTTTTTTAATGTTGCAGTCTAAGCATTAAAAGAAAGTTTGTGAAGAAGTATTTAAAGGATATTTTCATACTTTTTTCTTAATGATCATTTTATTTATTTATTTATTATCTATCTTTTTATTTATTTATTTTGGTGGAACTGGGGAATGAACTCAGGCCCTTGCACTTGCCAGACATCTCCATGACCCTTGGATCTTTTTATACTTGATTCCAGTTCAAAGACTGTAGGTACCTGAATTCCGCAAAATAACCCCATATGGTCCAGTAGTCCATAATAGTAGTGAGTTACCAGCACAACTAGCAACTGTCCAAAGTTGATGACTTGAGCCTTTTATAACTCAGCATATTAATATAGTTTTACTTTTTATACCTCATGGTTACACTTATCTGCTAGATGGTTAAGACCAAGTTAAAGCAAGGCCTATTTAACTGAAAATGTAACTTTTATATCTGGTAAGGTCAGTCAAATTCCCTCAGGATTTACTCTGGAATCATACACAGTACCTTGTGAATCTTTTGTCAGTGTCAGCCATCTGGATGAGTCTGCCCATTGCTTGACCAATTTTCTCTCTGTGAAAGCCTGAGAGAATGTTTTTTCTCCATGTGACTCTCCTTAGGCACACTATAGATTATCAATCACTTTGCTCTGTGGCCCCACAATCTCCTTGATCAGAAAATCTAGAACACCACAGAGTTATAGGATGTCACAGCAGAGGTTCTCTTATAGGCTTTGTTTCGACTTAATCTTAACCATCCTCTGAATAACTAATATGAAGACAACAATATGCAATGATTAATTATTATAATGGTTCTACTAAACTGTTTTGAAATTGTTACTGTTATTTTTTTTCTCATTAAAATGAATATAAACATTTATGCCACTGGGGAGATAGCTCTGTGGTCTAAATCACCTGCCTGGCAAGTATAAGGACCCCAGTCTGAGCTCTATTACTGCATAACATGCCAACCCCACAGTGTACCAGCCCCTGAAACTGGGCATGGTGGTGCATGCCTGTAATTCCAGTGCTGGGGAGGCTAAGACTGGAGGATCACTATGAGTCTGAGCCACATAGAGAGACCCTGTACCAAATAAGTAAGTAAGTAAATAAGTAAGTAAGTAAATAAAATTTTATACCTACCCCAGTCTATACTAGCTTCTAGCCAGGCAGATTACCTTCCTACCCTCCAAAATATAGACAACAGTGTCTTGTGACTATGAAATTCTTTTCTAAACCTTTCCTTTGCTTTTGCCTGTTGATAGGCATCTGGTTGGTTCTTATTACACAGACATATATTTTTCTGCAGGTTAGAGATCACTTAATATTTAAGGATTATTTTGTTCTCCCATTCTTTTTTCTTGTCACTCCTTTGTTTCTTTCTAAATATTTACCTTTAGGTCTGTCTTTTTCACTGGAGTGTGCACTGTATGAAGACAGGGGTCATAGCTTTCTTCCTTAACAGCTTATCTCTGGTTTCTGTCTCAGTGACTGCTACATAGCAATCATGAATAGATGCATGTGAATTATGCAAAAACATATATTAGCTATTCTTTAGACCATGTGTGCAAGTGTTTGACTGCCTCCTGTTTTTCTTTATTTTTATAATAATAAAAGCCCTTTTCAGTGAAATCTCTTCCATGTGTTTGAATAAAGTTGATCATTTCCCCACAGCTCTGGCCACTGGATACTAAACTTGACAGCTCAGGACATTCATTACATCTGGCCAGGGAAGCTGTTCAAGAAAGAGCCATACCAGAAAAAGCCTTATGAGGGACATGTGGCCAAACTGTTGGCTGAGTGTCTTGTTTCTCCAGGATCAGGAGGCATAGAGATCATCTAACGAGATAGGAAAGCCAAATTGCTGTATCAAACACCTTCAAATTATTTTGTTGTATTTTTTAATTTTTTTTTGCGGAACTGGGATTGAACTCTGGCCCTTGTGCTTGTCAGGGAAGCTTTTTTTTTCCCACCGAGCCACCTCCCTAGCCCCTCTTTTGTATTTTTTAAAGGCAATAAAATACAATAAAAAATACATCAGAAATTATAGAGAATTTCACTAAAACATAATAGGAATTCAACAATGTTTTTTATATTGCATGTTATTTTCTTCAAATTAGTTTTTGAGGTTACCAGATATAAGCATGCAAAATTGTTTTTAAAAAGTTATAAAAAATTAAAAAGAAGAGAGGAAAAAACTTGAAGCACTAACTTCTTTCACAGCTGACACCAGCAGTACAATTATCCAATTTATCTTATGTGTATACACATATATTATTTTTCCCCTTGTTTTGTTTTATTTTCTCCCCCCCCCTCAACCTAGCTTTTCCTTCTCTTTGAACACTACTTTTCTCTTTCACAATATGTATTGTATCTTTCAGATTTTATTTACACTTTCAGGTTCTTACACAAGGAAAATAGTACAATTTTCACATATGTGAGTCTGAATTATTTCACTTATGAGTATGATCTGTAGCTGCACTCATTTACCCGAGTTTACCAGCACTGAGTTTACTAGGATCAGCTGAAGACAGGAGGATCACAACTCTGAGCAGCATAGTGAGATCATATACCAAATACATAAAAAAAACCAAACACTACGGTTTATCATTTTAAATAGCTGCATAATATTCCATTGTATAAAAATACAACACCTTTTCATCCTTTCCTCAGTTGATGGGCCTTTTGTTTTTTTCCAAGATTTAGCTATAATACATTACATTGCTATAAATATGGGTGTACATATGTTGCTGTGGTATGATGTTTTCAGTTCTTCTGAAAAAAATATCCAAGAGGGGAATAGCTAGATTAAGTGGAACATCCAGTTTTCTGAGGAATCTTTCCACTCCTTTACATAGTAGTTCTACCAGTTCACACTCTTGTCAACAGTAGACGTGGGGTCCTTTTTCCATGTAGCTCCTCTTGCATTTGTGGCTAGTTGGCCTCTCGATGACAGCCACTCTTCCTGGGTGAGCTGGATTTTGGTGCTCTTATAATTTGCATTTCTCAAATGATCAATGATGCTGAAATTTTTTCATATATTTGTTTTCTTTTTATATTTTTTCAGCTAAAAATTTATATGCTTCATCTGAAAAATGTATTTCATTGAAATACAAATGGCCTATTTTTTGATTGCAACATTGAGTTTTGGGGGCCTGATTTTTTTTTTTTTTTAGTTCTTTGCATATTCTATCTTTTTTTTTTTTTTTTTTTTTTTTTTTTTTTTTTTTTTTTTTTTTTTTTTTTTTTTTTTTTTTTTTTTTTTTTTTTTTTTTTTTTTTTTTTTTTTTTTTTTTTTTTTTTTTTTTTTTTCGGAATCGGGGATTGAACTGAGGCCCTTGTGCTTGCCAGGGAAGCACTTACTCCACTGAGCCATCTCCCCAGCCTGATTTTTTTCTCTTAAATACTGAGTTTTCTTTTTATTCTGTTGGTGATTTCTCCTGATGTTCAGAACCTTTTCAAAAAGATGAGATGTCAACTGTTGACTCTTTGAAATATTTCCCCAGCAGTTTGGTTTTTGTAATGCCACCAAAGAGAAAAATCTCAAAATGTAGTTAAGCACAGGTGAAAAAGTGGACAAAAATACAAAGCAAAAAAATGAAGGTGTGAAAAAGAGAGAAATCATTAGAATCCTGGAATCCAGCAAACATCAGTAAAATCATTAATTTTATTTAAGATAGTCTGTTCAGAGATGCTCTCATTTAAGAGAGAGCCCCACCACTTTTGGTTAGCATTTTGTGTCTGCTCTTGTTCCGAGGCCTTACATATTGGTCAACAGTCTATTTTTATTTAAAATGCTGAAAACTAAATACTCAGTATAACAGATTAGACTAAAATGTTGCATACTGTAATGTTTGGTATAGTACGTCAACTTGAGAAGCTTCAATGTTTAATGTCTTAACAAAGGAACAGGGTCATCACCTTGTAAGCTATCCTGTGCAAGAGGAGGGCATGGAGATGATATGAGTATTGCACCAACCTCACCCCTGGGGTGAGCCTGCTTACACTATAAGGCTTTTTCCCTGACCTATTTTTTTTTTTTTTTTTTGCATTTGCTGCTTTTGCTATTTTCCAACACCATGAACTGTTGTACCTGTACCATGTCATTCTGCCTTGGGGCCGCCTGATTACAGAATGAAACTTCCATAAGCTGTGAATTCAACACACATTTCCTTTCTGAATTTTGAGCATTGGATAGTTTTTCTCAGCAATAACAGAAAGGTATTAGAATTTTATACCAGAGAAGTTCTATGACTGTACATGGGCATGTGGTTCGAGAGCCTTTGGGAGGGAGCTGTGGGAAGGGATTGAAAAGGTTCAGAGATGTTGCCTAAAAGACAACATTAGGCTGTTCTATATGGAGGATTCTGGTCAGAGCTCAAAGCACCAGGAAACTGGTAAAGACAAGGCTAGGGGGGTTTCTGTGGAGAAGGACTGCATGAGCTATTGCACTCCAGATGATATGCACTACAGTTTCACAGAAAGTCCGTCAGAATTTTGCTTGTGTCCAGAAATTTTTCCTAAGAGTGAGATTAAGGGCAGCAGACCAATTAAACTGGCAGAAGAAATTTCAAGGCAGTTGATGTTAAGGCTACAGCATGGTTGGCATTTGGAGATTTTTGCTAGATTTATGTTAAAAATGAAGACCAGAGAGCCCAGTAAAATGATTTAAAATGTATGAGTTTGGCCAGAAAGGACGCTCCAATACAGCTGTGGACAGCAAAGATAGAGTTGAGGAGATCCTGATTGCGGTGAAGGAATAAGAGAATCTAAAAAAATGACCTGAAGGCAGAATAAGGATTAGTAAACCTATGTTTTGTAGCCTTGGAAGGTTTCTAACCTGATTTCATGAAGCTTGGTATGCCAGAGAGTATGTCCCTGAAAGGTCAGTGTGTGAAACTGTGAGGGTGAAGCCAGAGGTGCAGTGGAGTCTCTATACAGTAGAGGTGCTATTTCCCTTGGGAGAGGGAAATTGCAAAAAGGGAGCAGAACAGGTGCAAGAAAGAAATCATGGGGAATAATGTCATGAAGGTGGGGCCATCAGAGCCATTTGAAACTCAGTTGTGCCAGATTGCCTGGGACACTGCATATGGAACTCTAGGACTTAGTGTTTGTCTTGTTGGGTTTGAGACCTGTTTTGGTCTTACTTCTTTGAATCCCCCCGTTTGTAAATTGTGGAATGAAGGTATTTATCATGTTCTATTGAATGTTAGAAGTGTTTAATTTTTCTTTTGTAGAAGGGCTTGCAGCTAAGTGTTTGCCTTACATCTTAGAGGAGACTTGGGACTTGGGCTTTTCAGCAATACTAAAACAATTAGGACTTTGACAACCCTTGCTGATGGACTAAATGCCTGCATAAAGGGATGTGCATGTGTCTTTGGGGAGTCAGGGGAAGAACCTTATTGTTCTAAAGTAATATAATATTGATAGACTTAATACTGGTTTTTAATGATGAGTATCATTTCAAGTTATGAAATGATAAGAGTAAGCATGTCTTTGTATCTGAAGACCAGTTTAAAGAAATGTGTCTTTTTGCTAAGTGGCAAATGGGAGGATTGTAATTGTTAATACTTTGGGTCAACTGGAAAAATTTAGAAGTTTAAACATCTCGGCAGGGGGCCAGGGGCTTCACTTTGTAAACACGTGCAAAGGGGGTGTGTAGATGTTCTCAGAGGTAAGTAGGAGGGAGGAAAAGAGCCTTGCATTCCCCACGTTCATTGCTGCTGCTCTTGCTGCCTTCTGTCGCCATGGCTTGCTGCACCTCAACCGTGCCATGCTGCCGTGGAGCCAGCTTATCGTAGACTGGTACTTCCACAAACTATGAGCTAGAAGAATGATTCCTTCCTTAATTTTCGGGCATTGGGGATTTTGGCTCAGCAATGAGAAAACAGACATATACCTATTGTCTGATATCAATTAAAAAGCTTATTTCTCATGTTATTCCTAAAAATTGCAATTTGAAGTAGAAAAATATGTTGCAGTAGTTCTATGATTGTATTTTATGTTATTCTGAGGATTTCTTATATTGATCTATATCAAAATTGTCAATATTTTTACCTTATTTGATATAACAATTTCAAAATTTTCATGTTTATGATAAATTAAAACTGATATTCTATTGTACTTCTAATATTTTAATTCTGACCAATATCATTAAGCATTGAATATATTTGTAAAACTATAGAAATTCAAGATAGCCAATCCTCTCTTTAAAACCTTCTCTGAAAAGATATTTAGCTCATCTGCTCTCTGCCTGACCCAGTAATGTGGAAAAGTAGTTCTCACTGTGGTTCTCTGTAGTGAGAACAAATGGATAGATTGAGCAAGTTATGAAATTTTCATTACCAAATTATAAAAAAACCTACTCTGCACTGTATTAACTTCATATGTGATTGGCACATCTCCCGAAGGCAAAAACAGTGCAACAAAAATATATACATTTTTATCTCAGTTTATGTACTGTTTATGAGTTCACAGATTAAGGCTGCTCAAATAGCTCAGCAGATTAAAGCACAGGGGCTGGGGGTTTGATACCCATGCCTGCTGTGCCGCTCCCCCCCCCCCCGAGTGTGTTAAGATAGCAATTGAGACTGGGCATGGTGGCATGCGCCTGTAATCCCAGCTCTTGGGAGGCTGTAAACAGGCAGATCAGTACCAGTCTGATCTACTAGTGAGACCCTGAATAACCCGTAGACCCTTCCCTAAAAAATAAAAAAAAAAAACGAGTTCACAGAAGTTATTTAGATATTTTAAATATCTATTTCCTTATCTACAAATGAATGATATATATCTCACTAGTTTTTTACGAATATAAAGGGTTTGAATATATAGGAAGCAATTGGTACATAGCAAGTAAGTGATATATGTGTCATTATTAGTTATCTAATATAGTTTAGGGTTTTAACTAAATTTTGGCTGAAACAGTGATACCTAACTTTGTTCTAATAGAAGATATTGGAAGAAAAATGACTAAGGATGTAAATAATGCAGAGATTTAAGACATTCTGCATACTAAGGTTAAAGAAAATCCTAATACAGAGGAATAGAAAATGTAAAAGGGAATAGAAGACTGTATCTTCTAGTGATCACTGCCTCTGATTGCTACATGAACTATGAGAGAGAACTTTTAAAAAATCTTCCCCCTAGGGCTGGCCAAATAGCTCAGTGGATTAAAGCATCTGCTTAGATTGGAGCCAGAAGTTTGATCCTTGGGCCTGCTGTGTTGGCCCCACCCAAGAGTGTGCTGAGATGGCACTTGAGACCGGGCGTGGCACTGCGCACCTGTAATCCCAGCAACTGGGAGGCTGTAAAAAACTTTCCCCTCTATGTTTCTTCATCTATAGTTCTTTTTGTTGGTAATTCTTGATAACATTAAAACCATTTTTGTGCTGGTATTTTTGTGGCTCCCGATCTGCTGAAATATGAAGAAAATTTTGTCGTCTATATACCCCGCTAGTACTTGGCACAAAGATTTCATAGTGGTTCAGCAAGCACTTGTTTTCATGATCTTAATTAAATAAATCTCAGAGTTAAGATACCAAGAAAGAGAAAAGTGAAACACTTTTAAAAATCTTTTTCTAAGTTGAGAAATAGCATAAATTGTAGTTTAGCAGGGTATTCATGTCAGTCTATAGAAACTTTTATATTCTAGAACCCCAGGTCCAGAAAAGAACTCTAATGGTCATATTTGTTACTGTTTTTAGTTGAGGAAAAAGTAAAGGCTTTGTCTTTCCCACTTCATGGTATAATATACTGGATCTTGTATTTGTATATATGGTACTTGCATTTTCAATCACGGAGTAGTCCCTGAACACCTTGGATTCAGAATTTGAAATGGCCCATGCAGATGCCAGCCTCTTCTGATTCTGGGTATTGTCTATTTTTGTTTTGCTTTGTTTACTAATATTCATTGTTACATAATGAGTAGTAAAGCAAAAAATTGAACCATGTCTTTGTTTCCTTAAATAGGATTTTCTTCCTAAGGGCATTAACATTTACTCTTAGAAGTGGTAGAAGTGAAAAAAGCAGAAATCTGTAAGATTTTTGATTTCAGAGAATAGAATATGAATTCATTAAAAAAAAAAAGAAAATTTAGTAATGGTTTATTCTACCAGAAGGCAGAGCAGACAGCATCTCCAAGTGGTCAACCCAATGTAAAAATCAGTGCTTGGAGAAAGATGCTAAAAGGTGAAATATATTGTTATGCACAGGAAATAGGTCTGTGAGTTCCCATTACAGGGATCTGGAAGAGATGGTCGTAAGGATAAGCATTTTCTAGAAAACTTTGAAGGAAAGAAGGTATCAATGCAACAAAGCACACTTGGAACAAATGCTGTTCTGAAGCTTCCTGGAGCGTGTCAGGTTTTACCACCTGTAAAATGAATAGAGAAATTATTTGGCTTTTCTTTTGTGTATTCTATTGAAGAGTAGAAACTCATAGAAGAGAAAAAAATGTGTTCAATAACGAAAATACTCAGCTCTGCAGGACAAAAATACACTCTGAATTATTCAGCATGAGATGGGAAGGAAAACAGGAGGATTGACGGAAGCCAAGGATAAAGTGACTCATCTACTTTTGTGGCAGTGTGGCATATTTCTGGATTAAGACTCACTTGTTTTTCTGCTCTGTCATTTCCCAGCATTAAGAGACTTGAACAAGAACTTGCCGGGTGTTTCTCAACATTCCATTAGAAAAGACCTTCCAGCAAGGCCAAATTATTTTTTCCCCTTCAAAAATGCTTCATTCTAAGGTGTATTTTCAAATGGGTGCTCTCTCAGTGTTTTCTTAATAGTAAGACAACATATTCTTTTTCTCTTCATGTTTCTACTGATCAAAGAAAGAATAAACCTCTACTTTAGAGAACGTGGTGGAATTAAAATATTTTGTGCGCTTTTTCTCCTTGGACACTGTTAGAGACCACTAAAAACTTTGGTTATATTTACCAGTATCTACAACTAAAAATTAGAACTAGAAATATATATTCAATTAATTTTATAATAAAAATAAACATATTCCAGCTAGATAACAATTCTATGAAAATAGTTCTGTTTTCCAAAATACATAATAAAAAAATAAATAAAATGAGTAAAATCTTTTAAAATGGAAAATAACTGTTTTTAACATTTTAATAGTATATCATGGCATCTCTGAAACACACTAGTAAATAAGTTTATATTATTAAAATAATATTTTTGAGTGTTGGCATCTCCTGAAAAAGTATAGAAAATTGTTTTCGGAATATGCTCCTCAAATTAAGCATCTGCCGCACCCCAGAGCATCTTAGAACTGCAAGGCTATGGATGCCCTGGGCCCCCTGCTTCTGCATTTTCACAAGCTATAATTAACAAGCATGTTAGTAAAGAAGAAGCTGTACATGGTTTTCTTCTCTTACTGAGTTATCTCAGTAAGAACAACAGTAAATCTGTAAAAGAAAAGTAAACAAACATGGATTTGCATTTCCCAGATTAACATAAGTAATACTGCAGAGATGACCTGGTGAGTGTGCCTTGAATGCCAGTGTGCTCCTCTTGGAAAGTGGTGGCACTCCTCAGGGCCTCACAGGAGGCCTGGAGATGCTGTCCAAGGGGATTCCGGCTCTTCCTTCTTCTTTTTCATTCTTATTATAAGTAGCTTTGTTTGACACAAGCTACCTCTCATGAACTTCTCACCCATGATGGGCCCAAGGCTGTAGGGAGCAATCAATTACAGACTCCACCCTCCAAAGCTGGGAGCCTTTTCTCTTTGTGCACTAATGGCCTAAGCCATTTGTTATAGTAATGGAAGCCTGAGTAACACAATCACTGAGCATATGTGGCCTTTTGCTTTGGGTGAGTAGGGGGAGGAGAGTGGAGTCTTTCTCTCAGCTTATAAATTTACCCAGCAAGTTTTCTAAATGTCTCATTTCACCAGCAAGTAAGTCCCAAGAGTTAAAAAAGGAAACAAAAGGAGAGTCAAATTCAACCTATGCTCCGGTTAGACTTTCCCATTTATGTTTTGATCATTCTCTGTACCTGGAGTCTATTTCTTAGTTATTTCAGAACAGAAAGGGGTTGTGACACATTTGGATTCCTGCATTTCTCTAAACCCAGCAAATATGGAGGATTCTATAGAGATCTTGGGCAGCATATTTACCTATTATATGTTGCTACTGTTTTAAGAAGATGAAACAATTGTCTAGAATTTAGGATTCATTGAATTACTTTCTTTGCAAAAATATGCAGTGCATATTTTCATAAGAAAGTGAGTTATTAAGCCTGCATGAGGAGCTGGGTGTGTTGCAGTGTGTACACCTGTGAGCCCGGAGGCAGGATCAGGCTGGCCTACATAGTGAATTCAACACCAGCATGAACTATACAGCAAGACTATCTCTAAAAAAAGACTTTTTGATGAGTAGGAATATTTAGAACTATGGGAAAGGAAATAATATAGGGAGACAAAATATTTGAGAATTTTACTTTATTCTGTATACCAACACTAATAAAAATAATATAAGTTGATTCATTGCACTAACTCATTAATAACAGAGATTTTATCTTAATGACATGACAATGACACAGGGGAAAGAAACTTCTATCCTGAAATATATCTAGGACACATTGATGTTCTCCACAAATCAAAAAAATGAATTTTACAAACAATGGAGGTTAAAAGCAAAATTTATTTGTTGGAGGAAAGAAGGCTTCTGCAACAGAGAGACAGAAGGGGCTTCAAGTAGGTCACCAAGGACCCTGCCTTCCCTAGGGATTTTTATAGAACATATCCACTAGATGTGGGGGGCCAAGGTAGGAAACATGGAAAATCACAAGGTGGGCATGTGGTGGGACAAAACTATGCTCAAACCAAAAATATTCTGAGTATAATTCCTTAGAAAAAGCTAAGTGCAGGGACCAAGATTAGATCACAGTATGGCATACCCCACCAGACCCGCACACAGGTGTGCTGGACCAGTCATCGTGTCTGGACTTGGTGGCTCACTCCTGTAAATCCCAGCACTAGGGAGGCTGAAAACAGAAGGATCACTATGAGTTGGAGCTGCGTGGTAGGCTCTACTAAATACATAAAAATAAAAAAGAAGTGAGTCGTGTAGGAACTGGGGCTTTTCCTGTAGGAGGTTGACTTATTGAAATCCTGGCTTCCTCAAGGTGGTAGGTGCCTATTTAGAATATCAGTCCCTCATGTCTATCCTTAGGGAGATATATGGGTACATTTGTTTAAGCTTTTGTCTTGAGACCCACAGCACAAGTGTCCATCTCTCCTATAGTTGTAAGGTATTTGTTTCATTTTTTCAAGGACTTAGCCCAACAGGACTGCCTGTAGTACTTATATCAGACTCAGCTGCCTATAACAACAGTGTGGGATATCCAGACTGACATATCTTCAGCAATGTCTTCTGAATATTAAAGTATATAACAAAAATTACAAATTAAAACCTTGAAAAGAGTGGAGGAACGCAGTTATAGGGCTAGAATTCTGCTGTATCCAGGTATATTACATGCCAAAAATAAGAACAAAATAATGAATAGAATCATTAATGTTCTAAGACTAAGAAATTCTACCATTAAAAGAGTTTTATATAAAAACATTAAAATACAAATTAGCATGAAGGAAGATAACATACAAGGATAGCTTATAAGAGAAAAAGTAATTAATGGAAAAAACCCAAAATATGTTGATAAATGTATTAAATTTTGACCGAAAAGTAAAAAAAAGAATTAATATTAGTTACTCTCTCATTTTTTAAGACAAAGTACTTGAAACCCTCTACTTAAGAAGGAGAGGTATATTTGGCTGATAGCTTCCAGTGTGTTCAGGCCAGGGTTGACTGGCTATGAAGCAGAAAGAGGATGAAGAAAAAGGTGGTAGAGAGAAATTGTTTATCACATCACAAGCAGAAAAAAACAAAGAGAAATGGGAAATCAGGTAAATAGATCCTGCAAAGCCCCCCGTCCAACTATGACACGTCTGCTCAATTTAAGCCTCACTTTCAAATATATCCACATCCTTCGTTTAAACATATAGAAAATATTGAGGGACATTTTTAGATCTATAACATAACACTCTGCTTCATGACCCTCAAGACTAGTAGCATCTATCTCCTTATGCAAAATTCAGTTAGTCCATTTTACAAATTGCCAAAGTCTTAATAGTTCTAGCATTGTTGAAAAGCCCAAGTCTAAACTCTCCTCTGTGACTCAAGGCATCTCCTTAGCTGTAGTCCCATATAAAAATACTTCCAGCATACACTGGCACAAGTTAAACATTCTCATTATGGATCTGAAAAGAAATGTAACCAAAGTAAGACTGAAATCCCACAGGATAAATATTAAATCTTATTTTCCTTTTTTTTGTGTGTATTTAGTATAGGGTTTACAGGGTCTCACTACATAGACTTGCAGTGACCTCCTGTTTTCAACCTCCCAAGCACTGAGATTACAGGCACACACTACTACACCCAGTCTCAGTTGCCTTCTTAAAGAGCCCCAGTGTCGGGACCAGCATGGCATGCCAGCTATTGAACCCTGGTCCCTGCGTCTGCCTAGGCAGGTACTTTAATCCACTGAACTATCTGGACAGCCCAAATCTTGTAGCTCCTCATCCAGCATCTGGGGCACACTATGAGTGAAGAATTTATGAAGTCCCAATGCTACTTTTTTCCCATTTCCAGGCTACGTGGCTTGCTTATTTCACTGTTTCAGACTGGGGCTTTCCTCAGTGAACTTCCAGTGTTCTGGGAATTTCCAAATTTCTGGGGTTTCTACTGCATCTTTTCCTTCACTCTCACCATTGTACTAATTTTCTAGGTCATACTCTCTCACCTCCAATGCCTTATGTGAAACCTGAGGGCAAGCCTCTATAATAGCATAACTGTTGCATACTGTCTGCATATAAAAGAAGCAGCACATGGATGATGTCATGGCTTCCTGCCAGCTATTTCTTCCTTGAATAATGACTGAAGAGGATGCTAAATTCTTAAATGACTGAGCACAGTGAAAGGAATCCTGAAGCCAATTCTCTAGAGATTCTTCTTGTGAAGGCATCCTAAAGGCTGTCTTCTCAAAAAAGATTTAAAGTACTGTACCCTTGGGTATGCAGTGCTTATGGTCTTCCTGATTTCTAAGATGTCCTCAAGACATTTTTCTGCCTGTCCTGATGCAAAGTAATTATCTTCTTCTCATTATTCATCTTTTTAGCAATCCAACTCTCATTTGTCCCAGCTTTTCAAGTATTTCCTTTTCACTAAAAGTTCTAACTTTTCAAATAATTCACCTTTGTTTTTATTTTCTGATTGTCACTGCATATTTACCTAAAAGCAGTCAGTGGACCTTGGGCATTGGGCTGCCTTGAAATTTTATCCACCAAAATATTCAGTCAGCTACCCCTAATCTCTGTCTCCCACAAAGTTTGAGAATATGCACAAAGCTGGATGAACTTTTTGCCAGGATCCAATGTATCTGGTCTGTTGTTCAGTTTCCAATATAATGAGTTCATGCTCATCTGAGTCTTTATGAACCTTATGCCTTTATCGCCCAACTTTGGGTGGTATTCTGGTCAGAATTTTGATCTCCTGAACTCTAACCACTATCTTCATCAATCACAGCTTATAACAATTTCAGTTTTTTCTAGCCTGTATCTTTAAACCTTGAAATTCCTCCAACAGACCAGTTCCAAAGGATTCTAAACTGCATTATCAGTGGAGTTACAGCCGTGACCCTACTCTTGAAACTAAGATCTGTATTACTTAGGGTTCTCTAGAGGAACAGAAGCAAGCTTTTTTCAGGCTGAAAAAAATCACACACACACACACACACACACATGCACAGGCACGCATGCACGCACACACACACACATACACGCATGCATGCACGCACGCATATAATTATTCAAGGGATTTATCAAGCAGGCCTACAGAATCAGGACTGGTAGAGTTTACAGTGATTGTGTGCAGAACTAGGAACAGTAAAATCTGTCTGTGTGCCACAGATCCAAACATTTTGGTAGCTGCTCAAATCCTGTCTTCGTTACATTTCTCTCATTCCTGGGAGGAAATACCAACACCCAAAATTAAGGAAGGAAAGGCTTATTTAGCTCACAGTTTGTGGAGGTTTCAGCCCATATTTGGCTGGCTCCAAGGCAGAGTGGCACAGGGCAGAAGGCAGCAGTTGTTGCTGGTAGAAAACAGCAAAGTGCGGCAGGAGGAGCAGCAGCTGCAGTGCCTAGCAGCCTCTCACCCTTCCTACACTGTGTGCAGATTGCCCGCCCCAGGCAGGTGCAGCACTCACACAAGTGAGTTAATCACAAACTCTAGAAGCAACCCCGATGTCTGCATGAGGCTTTAGGAGGGGCCAACTAGACACAAACCATAACAACCCTCCAAAATGGAAGCCACAGTCCAAGAGAGATTAACAATGCAGCATCAGTCAACAGTGAAAGGCCTGGTAGATCACAGAAACATTGTGTGTGGGAGTCTGCATTAGAAGTCTAAAGTAACTGGAGACCAGTGCCTGAGATTATTGCAGGAAAAGGCACACCTCCTTCGGGATACTGGACTTTTTAAGAATAGGAATATTCTTCCTCCTTTTTCTTCCTCCTTTTTCCACTTAAACTACAAGTCTGTTGCTTGCTGCCACCTATACCTCTGGTGGGTTGTCTCTTACCCTGGTTTGCTAGTCTGCTTGTCAACAATTCACAAGAATACCCAGAGCTGTGCTTTTCTTATCCTGTAGGTCTTTCCTGACCTATTCATATTGACATATCATAATCCACATCACAATTGTGTATACTTTTATCTACTTTATCTAAAATAATAAAACAGGGAGATTTCATGAAGTCTAACAAGAGTTTAACAGAAGGACTTACAACAGTCAAAGATAAAATAAATAAGGTAGAATTGGATTGTAATAGAAGGAATGAAATTAACATCCTTGAATCCATATTGATAAGGATACATCATTAAATAAATAAGAAAAGTGAACAAAAATACTCCAAATAGAAAAATCCTGTATCATTTAGGATTTGAGCTCCCTTGAATGCAAGTTGTGTGAGGCTGTGATATGATGTGGTATGAATGACATTTCATCTCTGTGATCTTCCAGTCAAAACGGTGTAGGCCCTAGGCGACCATGAGAAAGTGCATTGAGGAAACAGGAGAACTAATGATTCAGGATTTCAGAAAGGAAAAGGGATTGACAAGAAGTTCAGAAGATCAGTAAAATTAAAATGTAAGTATGAAAAGTAACATGAAAGAAGTTGAAGGATAATCAGGACCTATCTGGACATGGAGAGAAAACTAGTGAGTTTGTAGTGTTTTAATGGTAAAGGCAAAAACAACAGAAAAGTGTCAAAGTGATGGGCAATGACCACATTGGATGTAAATCTAATGTTAGCAGATCTCTCCAATGTGAAAAAAGTCCTACACACAGACTAGCTTCAGTGATTCATGCTCCCAGATACTGGGTATTTCCAGAAAGGAGAACCGGAGGAGCAGTTTTGACTAGATACAAGCGTGACAAGAGGGAATTTCTAGAAAGCACTGCATGCTGCAGGTGAGGACAGAGTACTGTGCATCAGAAAGATCTTTTTCTTCACTGAGTTTTTTTCTTGCTATTCCAAATTCAATGCAGCCCATGTGTTAACTATACATGGTTTTGTACTCAATAGCAAGTTGACTTCTAACGAGTCACAAGTTCAGTTTCTGCTACTACTCAGAACTCTGGCAAGAGGCTGCATATAACTGCAGCGCTCCCGTGTTCTGCACTGATGTGTACTAGCTCTTCAACAGCGGTCCTTGTCTTCAGATGATGCGATCACAGTTTGCACAGCCTCCACTTCCTGTGATCTCTTTGGATGAGATTTCAAACATTCAGCATTAGTACAGCAATTGATAGTCACAGTATAGGACACATTATAGAAAGCTTCAGTCCATCTTCTTGTACACATTTGCATTCTTGTTGTACTAACATAGATGGACAAATATTTATTGAGTAACTAGTGCATAAATAATCAGTACAGAAATTACTGTAAAGAGATGTGTATAATTCATTCCTTGAAAGGCCTGTTAAAGGGCCATTTTATTGATGGGCACATTTAGATGTGAAAATGATATATGACTTAAATAATGCCAAAGAGCCTCTATAGAGCAAAGCTGAAAATAGTACTACAATATTCTAACTCCAGACACTATTTTCTAGTCCCTATTTTTCTTCTTCTGCATGGCTATAGTTGTTCACTGTTATCCACAAAGTATTTCTTTCAAGTATATCTTCAATAAAGTATTTGTGTTTTTTATTATTGTATTTTTCAAGTAAATTAAATCTACACTAAAACTTTTATATTAGAAGGTATATAAATTTATGACTTGATATTATATAATTTGAAGACTGGAGCTGCAATAATTTAATCAAAAAAATGAGTATAGGTTTTTAAAGAAATAATGATCCCTTACATGTTGCATCTGTAAGAAGTCTGGTCAGCTTGATTCTCTACCTCTAGGGCTAGGTGATAATTTTTGAATTTATAAACTGTCTTGGGTACAAAATTTTTGAAAAAAAAATCTTCGTTTTTGTTCCTGGTGTATAAATAGACTACCATAATTCAAATCAAAGATTCAAAATTCTAATCACTTCCTTGCACTTCCCGTTTGTCCTTGTCAAGGACATTGCTGATTGACAAATTTGATGGATTGTCATTCAGAGGGCATCTTGCTTCCTACCAAAAAATCTCAGTGATTCCTGTCATCTTTTCTATCTTCAAACTCTAAGGTCTGCTCATTACCATTGCTGGTCACTAGTTTTGCTAATACAAAATGGCCTCTTTCACATCCCAGCTTTCTAAATTTTCAGTGCTGAAAACCCTGCTTAGTGTGAACTTTCTTTGGTATATTAAAGTTACTAAGAAGTTTGTCAGCTCCTAGAGTCATGGAAAGCATTCTGTCCTCTTCCATCAAGTGTTGAGAGTAATAAAAGGAGTTGGAGAGAGTACTGTTTTCTTCTTTCTGCGAAAGTATGACATAATATTTGCACTGTAGTAACCTAAGTACTCATCCCTTATCTTCCTCCTGAGTCTCTTGTAGAGAATACTTCAAAATGTTTCTACAACTTAATGAGATACAAAATAAAGTAATTTTTATAAGGATTTCTTGAGAAATTGTTGAATTAAGAAACACTGAATAAAAGTTGAAGCTGCTATAGCAACACACACTGGATTCTCAGTGTTCTGATAAGTCAACAGAGAGTCTGAGCCCAGCCTGGGCAACTTAGCAACTGAGTAAGAATCGCCTCAAAGCAAAAATATAAAAAAAATGTAAAATATAGCCCCGTGGGAAGGTCCTTGGTTCAGTCTCCAGTACTGAAGGAAAACAAAAACAATGAAACATGACAATCATCCAAAATAGCACACGCAAAGCAAAGCAAATGTAGTTTATACATTTTCCAGTCTTTGACAGTTTTATTAATTGTATTTTTATCACATAAATTTAAAATAATAATAAAGGCTCATTTAAAAGAGTAATAAAGGCTTTCACACCATATACATATATAATGTACTTATGTATACCTATACCTAGTATTTTCATTCCTTGGATGTAACCTGGTATGTTCTCAGTGTTTTAGCTGCTGCTTCTGATATTTATTTCCATATTTCTGGGTATTTTGTTAATAATGTTTTTCTTTTCGGTACTGGGGATTGAACTCAGGACCCTGTGCTTGCCAGACAAACACTTATTGTACTGGGCTGTCTCTCCAGCCCTAAAAATGTTTTTTTCTAAATTTGCCAACTTCGGCCTTCTCCTAACACATAAAGACTGATATATTATGTGCCTCTCCCATTACTTTATTCTTCTTCTATATGCTTGACCCTTAAACCCATGGTGTCTCTATCAGTTGATTCAAAAAATAATGCTTAAACACACTAAAGATTTTAGAAGAATGCCTCATTCTGAACATGTATAGGCTCTTTTCCTTGTTATTGTTTTCTTAAAAAACACAGGGGGGTAGCAACTATTCCAATAGAGTTTACAGTTTATTAGGTATTAGAAATAATCTTGATTATCTTAGCTTGAGTCGAGTGATGCTGGAAGACATGTACAGGTTACATACAATGCTTCATCCTTTCATGTGAGGAACTTTAGTTTCACTGGGTTTTGTCTTCTGAGGAAGACCCTACAATTAATTTCTTTAGGACACTGAGGGAGAACCATTTATACAATAAAGCTGTACAAAATTTTAGGTAGAGTTTGTGGTAGTTATATTTTCTGAATATTTAGGATGAAAAAGTTTTGGCAAACAAAGGTCTTGAAAAGAAGGAAGGATATTTTTGAAGACTGAGGATACAAGAGAGTATGAAAAAATGTGAGTTAGAGCAGAGTTATAGTAGTTATTCCTTTCAGGTAAGCGAAAAGGAATAAATACATGTGCATGGCTGGGAAGCAAAAATCATTTTTAGAAGAAAAGAAAATTGTCTACCAACCACACTGTGGAATCTTAAATGTTGTGCACAGTTGTATACCTTGTTTAAAAATAAGTAAATATACTTTGAATTCCAAAGATGTGGCACGTTAGTTGAAGCACAAATATTCTCTAATTATCTTTTAAACCAACTAAAGGCAGTATCTATAAATGAGTTAAAGTTTGGATATAATAAAATTGCATTTTTTCAAATAACAACATCTGGATTAAATCTACTCAAAGAAATATGTGTGCTGATGATTTGGGATTTTAAACTATGTGTTTATGAGCTACCTTGTTATGCCGGGAAGAACATTAGTTAGGGGATGAAGAGGCACATATTTGGTTTGAATTTCAACAACACCAATTAAATTTCTCATCTACTAAAATGTCCAAAATAATATTTTCTTCATGTCATAGCATGAGAAAATTAGCAGTTTCTGTATCTACTACAATAACATTTTTATCATGGCAATGTTAAGCAGAATAGAAGTCGTTTGTATACATAAGTGTGTGTGTGTGTGTGTGTGTGTGTGTGTGTGTGTGTGTGTGTGTGTGTGCTACTGGAGATGAACCCAGATCCTTGTACATGCAAAGCAAAAGCTTTACCACTGAGTCACATACCCAGCCCTGTACAGGGTTTTACTTTTTATTTTTTATTTATCTTTTTTTTTTTTTTTTGTATTTTAGGGAAGGGTCTATAAGATGTTCAAAGTCTCACTAGCAAATCAGACTTGTAGTGATCTGTGTGTTTACAGCCTCCAAAGAAATGGGATTATAGGCTAGTGCCACCACACCCAGTCTCCATTACTGTCTCAGTGTGCCCCAGGGGTGGACTGGAACAGGCCAAAGGATTGAAGCCCTGGTCCCTACACCTGCTTGCAGGTGTTTTAATCAGCTGAGCTATTTGGCAGTCCTTAGAGGTCTTTAATACTTAGAAATTTATCCAGAGTGTGATTATTCAATAACAGTGGTATGGGCTATTGATCGGAGGGATCAATAACCCATAGGTATGCCCCTTATATTTAAAGCCAAAGGATTGCAAAGTCAAATCATGTAAGAATTAACAGTTTTCAATTGTGTTTAAAATAAAAAACTTTTTTTATACTGGGCATTGAATCAAGAGCCTGTGCACTGAGCTACATCTTTAGTAATTTTTAATTTTTAATTTGGAGACAGGGTCTCTCTAAAAAACTGAGTTGCCCATTCTGGACTCAGGCTTAAAATCTGCATTTGTTCTCAGCAGCTGATTTACCTCTTCTTTAACAATTTTTACTTCCCAGTTTACCTCCATCCCTTGTTCAAACTGCAACGTCTTGACCTTTACCTCTTCTTCCCACAATGCCTAGCGGCTAAAAATTAAAGCCAAACAAAGCCCATCTGTACGACAACAAAAACAACAGCCCAACATGCTCCCAGTGCTTTTTCCTCCAGTTGGCTGCTGCTCCCCTTGCTTGTCCTCTGTGACCGCCTCACGGGGAAGGGAGCATTGCTGAGCCTTGCGAGCCCAGAGTCAGGACACAGTGGGAGGATGGCAAATATTTATGAAGCCAGTGAGTGAATGGTGTAAATAGCTTCAGAGCCTCCTCAACGTTCCCTTTACAGTGAATGCCATTGTATCTCTCCCTCTGTTGCAGTACACAAAACTCTTCAATTCTTTTTCATTCCTATTATATATTTGGTCAGCAAGTTCTGGCAGTTTGACCTCAAACATAACTGTAAATTAACCTCTTTCTGTCACTTCTCCCACATCATCTCACCAAGAGTGTTAATATTATCTGTTGACAGGTTTCTTGGCTTCTGTCTGACCCTATTCTGCTTTCTTCTTTACAAAGCTTCTAAGATAAATACTTAAGAGAATTAAACAAAATTGCATCTCATAAACCCCTGGTGACTTACAGTTTCATAAGCCTTCCACACTTCTCTCTTCTTCTGTGACGACCAAAAATCTCTAGTGTTACATCAGAAGTGGAGCATAAGAACCCAGTTTACGCCCTAAGCATTTTCACTAGCCCGACCTTCAGGCACCATTTATTCCATCCAAACAGGATTCTGTCATTTTGCAGACACCTCCTTCTGCATTCATTACCTTGGAACAGCTTCACTCTGTGTATTTGCTGAGTTGATCTTTTTTCCTCTCATTTGTCTGAACAAGAGCCACTCATTCACCAAGTAGACCTGCGTTGCAGTTTGCACTGTGCAGCCTGATTCCAGGTGAAGCCACTTGTGCCTCCTGTGAGCATTCACTGCAAGGAGCCATATCTCTTCTGAGGTGCTGCTGCTGGTCCCCAAGAGTCTCTGACCATTTCTGTAGAAAGATTATTGCCTTGCTGTCATTTTTATCTGTATTGGTTCCCTCTGGCTTCTCCAACAAATGATCAAAAATTGGGCAGCTCGACAAAGGAGAAATTTATTCTTGTGTACTTGTGGGTTCCAGAATTTCAAGGTCAGCATTACCAAACAAAGATCTCATTATTAGGATGGTTTCTCTTACTTTGTCTAAGGGCAAGATTCATTTTTTATTTTTTTTCAGCTTGTGGGGACTACTAGCATTTGTTGGCTTATAGTGGCATCATCCCATGTCATTTCCCCATGGTCATTCTGTATTTTTTTTTAATGTGTTTGTTACAGGTTCTCACTATGCAACTCAGAATGGTAGTGATCCTCCTGTTGAGAGGCTGGAATTACAGGTGTGCGGCACCATGCCCAGACACTGTGGCAGTTCAGAGCACCTACGAGCAGGGCTGGCACAGTATGTGGAGCTGAGATTGAACCCTGGTCAGTGTGCTTGCCTAAGCAGGTGCTTAGTCCCCTGAGCTAACTCAGTGGCCCTAACTTAGTTTTCCTCTTTTCTGTAGTATAAAAAATTTTCTGTCTCCCTCTTTCAAGTATCCTTATGATCATATGCAGGGCTCAACCAGATAAACTAGGATAATCTTTCCATCCCTACATTCTTAATTTAATTACATACAAACACTATTTCCCTTCAAATATGACAACATATATAGATTGAAGGGGTTAGGGTCTGATATCTCTGGGAGCCACAATTCAATCCATTATTGTTTCCTCTCCTCTCATCCCCTAGGCTTTTATGTTCATGTCACATATGAAACACATTCACAGTATTCCATCATCTCTGCCAATTTCAATTAATTATAGCATAAATTTAAATCTAAGGTCTTATTTTAGGCAAGGGATGGTGATACATTTTTATAACCCCAGCACTCAAGAGGCTGAGGGAGGAGGATAACTGTGAGTTTGAGGACAGCCAGAGCTAGGTATAAAACAAAAATCCCCAAAACTGAAAGCAATATTCCGGTGGCTAAAGTTTCATTGTCCTATTATGAGATGAAAAATCTCTTAAGTCACCTAAGTCAGCAATATAGAAGGACGGTTTGCAATGTCATCTGCAGCAGTAGAACTCTTCTCCATCTGTGAACTACAAAACAAATTATCTAATACTAGAAAACAAGGGAATACTAGAAATCAGAGGGAAGGCACAGTAAACTACATTGCCAAAATTCTAATAGCAAGAGAGATAAAATAGAAGCAAAGAATCAGTGATTTCAAGTCATTTTGAAATCCAACCAAAAAATAAATCTGTTGTGCTTTAGGCCCCATGAATTCTGCCCTGTTCTCAAGGTGCTGGCCTCTGACTTTCTGCTGTGCTTTTACAAAGCTATTTGATTTTTCTTGAAGGTAGCACTGGTTTAAAGCTGAGTGAGTTTTACCAGCTTGTTCCTTTTCTCTAGACTGCAAAAGTTTGACAAACTTCTTTCATTTGGGTCACTTTCAACCTCAGTCACCAGTGTTTCCACTGGTGAAGCATTCGCTGACATGCTGTGGCTCTTCAGTGGAAGTCATGATAGAGTCTATTTATTCCATAAGAGGCTGCTCCAAAGGTATTTCCTAGTTAGTTCTATCTCTGTTCTTGCCTTCTGATGAGATAGAGAAGGTCCTTTTCTTTTCAGCACTCGCAAAAGGTTGTACAGATGTACTGTGGGTTTTCTGTCCATAATTCCCACTTATAACAAAGAATCTCATTTTCCCATCTGAAATTGGGATAGGTGGAGAATTTCTCCAATAGTGAAGTTCTGGCTCAGTTTTGCTTAACAAGTGTTGGTTCAATTTACCTTTTTTTATGACATATTTTGCTACATGTTGAGAAAAAAAAAATCTGTCCAAAGTATACCTTCAAAATATTTAAATCTTCTCAGATAACTATCAAATTCCATCTTTCTAAAACTTGCTTTTTTGTACAAATATAGTGCACCATTCAGCTAAAGAATTGAAACTATGCAAGAACCAACTTCTCTCCAATTCTCTATAATATGTTTGTTTTTTTCTGAGCTTTAGCAGAAGTAGTGTGACATCCATATTTATGTCCGCAGTATTTAAGCCATTCTAGGGTGTTCGTAGCACATCTCTTAAAGATGTCCCACCCCTTTGCATTCAGAAATTTCAAAGCTCTGGGCACAACTTTTAACTAAAGACTTAAAACTTCCTTCCCAATAGCACCAGCAACATTCAGTCTTTCCTTCCTTGTGGAATTCCCACCCATGTGGTCATTGATATGATTTTTGCTGGAATTTTCAATCTTCTCCTCTCTAAAGCTAGAGTTTATGTTTGAAAGTGTAGGATGCCTGGTGCTATGGAAATATTAACTTGGTGAAACTTTTCAAATTGTGTCAACTACTTGAGATGGTTCTTGAGCTTGTGTGGTGTGAAAATTTGAGTCGAGTATATTTTGTGGAATATTTTAATTGGAGTTTGTATTAACTTGATTGGAACAATACCAAACCATGTGTTATTCATGATTTGTTTTTCCACCCAAACTACTGCACTGTTACCCACATTCGTCTGACCGTAAAAGGCCTTCTAACTAGGGCAAAATCATCCATGCTTGGGTTCTTCAAATATTTCAAGCTATTTTCCCAACAGTTGGGGTTTGGCAAATTCTCATCAGCTTTTTGCCAGCATGGTTACTTTATTCTTTTTAATTCTTTTCAAATAAGAGTGTATTTCCAGGGAAATGTAGTCCATATGTTTCTTGTTTTTTATACATAACTTATAAAAATAGCTTGCATCAATTATTTTACATTCACATTATCTGCATGCTATTTCATGTCCATCTCTTGGTCTGCTCACAAATGATTCCCCTTTTGTAATTTAGCTTAGATGAAAACCTTCAAACTAAAGTTGAAACTCAGGAAGGAACGTGAATGATTAAGTGAATTTTTCATTTCTCTTATCATATTTCCAATACATAACTAATGCCTCTTTTCCAAGTTCCACAAAAAGGTAGGTAAATTGAAAACACCTAACAAGTAACACTTGTAAATGATGAGTCTGGAACTGGTTTAGTGCAAGTTCTTTACATTCTGTCCATAATTGGCAGACTCATTTGTTTTCAATTCTCTTCCTTCTCTACTCTGTGATTTTTTCCCCAGAAATAAATACAATACTGTTCCACCAGTAGAACTCAGTGAGATTAAAAAAAAAATTCTCATAGCAAACATTTTGCCTTGAACTGAAATCCTCAGATCTGAAGTCATCTCACTAGCAGTAGGTTTGGACTGCTTCCTTCTTGCCCATGAGCTTGTCTCATCACTGTGCAATGTAGCTACCGCAGAAAGTGCTCTCTACCTGTGTGTGTGGCACCATTCTAGCTCCACAATGCTGGCGTGACTCACTGTGGCTCTTTGGCAGTCTCTTGCTCTGTGAGCTTTGTCTCCTGCTTGTTCTGCCTCTCATCCAGGCTTCACACTGCTAGCCAGGTAACCAAATAGTTGTGCTCATTGCCTTACCCCAGATTCTGTGCTAATTTCCCCTAATCCTGCAGACAGAGGTCTAGATTTTAATCTTCTCGAGGGTAGGAAAATAACTCACATCCAGTGATCACTGCTTAATTATAATGTATAATTTTTATTTATGTTCAATTTTTTAATGAACAAAATGAATCTATTTAATGGCACTATACAAATACAAATGATCTTAAAGATATGCTAAAACTTTCTCTTAAGGTTGTATAGAAATCCAGGTGGCATGGCACATGCCTGTAATCCAACTTCTTGGGAGCCTGACTCAGGGATATTGCATATTACAGGCCAGCCAGGAAAACTTAATGAGGCCCTGTCTCAAAATAATAAAAAGGAATGGTCACAGAGGTCAGTGATATTGTGCCTACTTAGCATACAGGAGGAGGCTGGCAGACATTTCAATGCTCATTTATCAAGATAGTGCAGTTTCATAAAAGCAGAATACAAAACTATCAAACAGTGAGGCAACAGAACACAAATAAAAAAAATAAGAGGAAATTATTCCAGGGATTTTCATATAGGGACTGTTTATAAATCAATGGACATGAAATATGGGAATCAAGGAAATAATTGGTAGCAGTTGGGCATGGCAAAAAAAGGAGTGAGATTAATTTTGAAGACCCAAGAAGGAGTCTAAGGGGAGAATCATCCAGAGGGGAACAGGAAGGTAAATGTCTTTAATTAACTCTCCTTCTCTCTCTTGGTCAAATCCAACAGAAGCCAAAGGGCAATAGCAGCTCCTTTTATGGTGTGGGTCTTAAATGTCTCCCGAGGGCCACTTGCTGAAGGTTTGCTCACCAGTGTTGAGTAGGTCTGGCCTAGTGGGAGGAAGTTAGGGCTCGGATCTGTGCCATGGAAGATAATACTGGACCCACAGGCCTGAGTCCTCTCCCTGCTTCTGGGTCACTGTGATTGAAATAGACTTGCTCTGAAACACGCTTCCTGCCAGGTGCCCACCTGGACACAGGCCCAAGAGCAACAAGGCCAAGTGACAATGGACTAAGGCCTCCCTCTAGAACCATGAGCCAAAGTAAGCCTTCCCTCCTGTTCTTCTCTCTTGGATGCTTTGTCATCACAGAGAGATCATTAGCATACCCACTAGTACATTCAGAAAGGTCAGCTTCTGAAGTGAGAAAGCAGTATGGAAAATGGCAAGAACTGGATTATTAAGTAGAAACTCATCTGGACAAAACCATCAAAACTCCTGCTTAGTGGAAATATAAAGAAGATTAACTGTCTTTAAGGATTTTTGGCTGAATAGTTCAGGACAATTTAACCCTTACACAACTCATATACTTCCTATATTTCCTGCTGTCTTTCTAGCCATCATAAGTAAGCAATGAGTGTCTATCATATCAATAAGTCACCTCCTGACCCTTCACTATGACAATCTGTCACTTGTGCTAAGTACTTGCTGTGAGTAAACTGTGACAGTACTGACTATAAGTCATTCAACTTTGTAGTAATACTAGGACTTTTTTCAAGAATTAGCATGAGTGTAGCCTGTCATGAAATTGCAGTTACTTGTATGTGCTTGTATTTCTGTAAAAAATTCACAGAGAAATAAAACATTCAATGGCTTTTAGAAAATCAGGCATAATACACTCAAAATTATTTAGTTATCTACACAGCTTCGCTTTCTTATTGGCTGATCACATAAATACTAACTTACTGAAAAAATTCATACCCAAAGATATTGCTTTTATCTGATTATGATAGTAACAAGTTTATGAGCTGGATTTCATTTGTTAAGCAGCTTGTTTTGGTAAAATATAAAACATATAAGAGCCTTGAGTTTTTCTAAGTCTGTATCCACTGAGAAATGATGTCGACAAACCTATAAGGCATGAATGCTATCAATCTGGTTGGTTGAAATTTGGTGGCCATAATTTTTTCTTGGTCTTCCAAAATAACCCTTTTCTCCTTTGTGTCTCAATCCTTCTAGCATCTAAGCTATAATTTTATTTCACTTATTTCCTCATTTGGGGTTCTGAATCTTTATTTCTTCAGGAAATCAAATTTTCCTAGAAAAGATAGATGTCTGATTTATTCATCAATTTCCTAATTTATTCATTGAAGTCTTGCAAACCAGATGCTTTTCCAAGAATTAAGAATAAAATTTATGGAAATATTTTAGAGATTCTTACACTCAGTTATAACATTTTAGTGATTAATGTGGTTTTCTTCCACTAGACTTTTAAGGTTTTTCTGGACCAGTCAGATAGCTCAGTGGACTAAAGTGCCTGCATAGGCAGAGTGCAGGGGCCGGGTGTTCATGCCCAGTGTGCCATGCCGGCCCCACCCCTGAGGCTCACTGAGACAGCAATTAAGACTGGGCCTGGGGACTTGTGCTGATAATCCCAGCACTTGAGAGGCTGAAAACATGAGAATCAAGTCAGATCTACATTGTGAGACCCTATAGACCCTGGAGATCCTGTCCTAAATACATATGAATAAATAAATAAGGGTTTTAATTTTTGTTATTGTTAATTATTGTTGGTTTTCATCAAAATATCTATCCCACATTAACTTCTTTTATCACTTAACACTTTCTTATAAAGGCAATTGACAAAGAGATTCTTTCACAAGTGACTTATTGATAAGAGGGTCTAAAATAATTAACAGAGAAACATCAGAGTTAAAAACATAAGATGGATTTAACAGAGGCCTGCAGAACATTCTATCTAACAGCTATCAAGCTGTCAGCAGCTTATGTAAGTTTCTCCAAAATAGATAGTAGTTTACAGCATAGAATAACCCTTGAAGATATAAAGAAGTTGGAAGAATTTCTTGTGTATCTTATCAGATCATAATAAAATGAATCTCTAAGCCAAGAGCATGAGAAAACAGTTTTAGAGGTTCATATGACAATTATGCAATTCACTTTTGAATGAAAAGTGGATTATTGGAGTAATCAGAGAGGAAATTAAAAAAATTCCTAGAATCACATGAAAATGGAAATACAATTTACCAGAACCACTGTGATATAACAAAGGCAGCTCTAAGAGGGAAAGTACAGCTAAAAAGACACACAGATCTAAAATAAGTAACCTTATGATGCATGTCAAGATTCTGGGAAAGCAAGAAAAAAAATCCAACCCCAACAGAGGAAAAACTAATAATAAAAGTCAGAAGAAAATCTTTCATTGTGGAATAAGGAGAGACCAGTACGTTGTTCAGGTGTCTTCCACTGGGCATTATATACCAAGAGGCAATCCTACCCTAAAGCAAGGAGGGTATATTGTTAAATCTCTAGTCATTTGTTCATTAACTGGGAGGCAATCTCACAAATGGTGTGTGGAACATGGTCCTGATAACCTCACTGGTATCTCTAGGTGATTCAGCTCCTGTCATCTAGTGATCACCTTCAGAAGGATGCTCATGCACACTGTTAGCAGCTAACTCCTATATCATATGAGGGGGTGAATGCACTGACTCAGCAAAAAGAATGCTACCCACATATACAGAAATAATTTACACTGCAACTGTTTTTAGATGTGGCTAAATATTTCAGTGCAATAGAAAGATGGTATTTGAGGATGATAAATAGCTGATATGATTCAGAATATATTAATATACTTAGTATTTGGGGTCCCAGAACAATGTTATTATATAAAAAGCTACCAGACCCCTATGTTTCATGTTATATCTCCTAAAACTATTATACTTCAGGTGGCTCCAGTTCTATGCCTTGACCATGAAATTGGACAATTACAGTTGCAAAATGATTCACTGGCCTTGAGCTATGGCTATGTTCAGCTATCCAGCCTATGAGTTCTCACATATTTGCATCTCACACAGGAACGGTGGGGAGGGTGTACTCATTAGGGTACTTGTACCAGATAACTAGTGCAGCATCCTCATGGTGTCCCATTCGTCCCTGGTAATAAGCAGAGAATAATAGATTCATCCTGGAAAGCTATACAATATTATTTGTAAATAAGCACAAACACTAAAAATATTAAGAATTTTTACTTTCTTTCCCTACACTCAAAATACAAGTTGATGTGTATGTAGATTAACAGACCCAAGAATTCTTTAGCAATAGGCTTTATCAACCTATCTGAGGACCTCCAAAAATGAACCAGCATGCCTTAATTGGATGACCAACTGAGACCTCATCAAGTATCAGGCATAGAATTAAAGCATCTTTGACATGGATCTTTGAAGCCAGAAATCCTCTAAACAGCACTTGTATGGTGAGGGGACTCCTAAATGGAGCACTGTTTAAAAAGTATAGCAAAAACTGACCTGCATGTTAACATTTCCCTGTGAATAAATCATAGTTTAGAGTTGTTTATGAATCTCCTTATTTCTGAAATCAGTGATCTAAAAGATATAACATCTCGAATATGATAACAAGTTTTTGTTACACTCTTACAGTTTCTGTCATGTTCTAATTAGCTAAACTTTATTAAGGACAAATTTTTTTTTGTATTTTTAATTTTATTTCATTTTATTTTATTGAAGAACAAATAGCAATGAGACAGTTTCAAATCAAATTAGTAGGAAAGATTTAATAATTAATACATTGCATATTGCTTTTATAGTGGTTTTTTTTGTTGCACAAGATTCATACATGATATTCTATTTACAAATACTATTATAGCAGATGTCTCTAATGAATGAACTAAAAAAATATAGCTGTATACTTTTCTTTTTTATTACAGCTGAATTACAGTACAGTTTCAATAATTAATACTTTTTATATTGTTAACTTCTTTGTGGTTATCCATAGTACAAGAAGCTGAAAGTATATCCTGTCCAAACACTGTTAGTGCAAATTTTTTTTCACATAGAATTATACAAAAGTACTGCATACTTACCATAACTGTACTGTTTAAACAAACACAGGATAGTTCATCTTTTGTATCCCCTCTTTTGAGTCCTCTTAAAGATAGGTATTCATTGTTATTGAATTATTATAGGTGCTTAAATTCAGGAAATCAATCCAACACAGTCCAGCAGTCCACAATATTAGTGGGTTATCCAAAGAAGTTGGTAACTAGAGCTATTTACAGCTAAGCTTATTATTATAGCCTTATTTTATATACCTAATTTGTATATTTTTTTGCTGGATGGTTAACGCTGAGATAAAGCAAGACCTATATAACAAAAAATGTAACTTTTTTATCTGATAGGTAAGTCAAGTCCTTTCAGGGTTTATCCTGTAACCCTGTACCTCACTTTGTAGATCCTTTGTCAGTGTCAGCCATGTGGATGAGTCACAGCAATTGCTTGTCCAGTTTGCTCTCTGTGAGAGCCTGAGAGAAAGTTTTCTCTCCATGTGACTCTCCCCAGGCACACTATACATCATCAATCACATTTCTCTGTGGCTCCATAATCTCCTTGATGAGAAAAATTTTGGCACAACTGAGTTCCATGATGTTACAGTACAGGTTCTCCTATGTCCTGATTCTTTGCTGACCTTGAAAGGCTAGGGCCAAAATGTTGGCTGATCTTGTAGCCCTTGCATTTCTCCAGTTTTTGATCTGCAAACTTAGGTTGTTTACCATCTAGAAGAGAAGCTGATTATTACCTTGCAACATATGTAGTACAGTTTACCCAAATTATCTGACTAAATTCTTTTAGCTGTTGTTATTCCTTTCTATTTGTATTTCTTCTTTTGATTTCTTATACTAAGGAGACTATATGATATTTGCACATGTAGGTCTGGTTTACTTCACTTATGAGTATATGTTCAAGTGGCATCCACTTCAATATCAATGCTTCAAGTTTATCATTCTTTATAGCTGAGTAATACTCCATTATATAGAAATCTTTTTCAACCATTCCTCATGTGATGGACATCTTGGTTATTTCCAAGATTTTGCTATGACAAATTGTGCACCATAAGCATAGGTACTCATATATCACTATGATATAATGTTTTCAGTTCCTCCTGGAAAATTCCCAGTAGGATGACAGCCAGCTTGAATGGGATTTTCAGTCCTAGTTTTGTGAGGAGTCTCCACACTGCTCTCCACAATGGTTGCATCAGTCTACATTCCTACCAGCAGTGGTGAAGTTTTCTCTTTTCCCCACATCTTCTCCAACATTTGTTGTTGGTTGATTTCTTTATGGCAGCCATTCTTTCTGGAGAGAGATGGTATCTCAGTGTTGTTTTAACTTGCATTTCATGGATGGCTATCAATGTGGAGCATTTTTTCATATATTTATTCACTTCTTTAACTTTTCTGAGAAGTGTGTATTCATTTCAGATGCCCATTTCTGAATTGGGTCTTTAAATTTGAGGGACCTAATATATGTTATTTCTTCATAAATTCTAGAGGGCAGACCTTTGGCTGAACGTTTATTAGTTAGGATTTTTTTGAAACTTGTGGGTTGTCTTTTCACTTTGTTGACCATTTCTTTTGACATGCAAAAACTTCTCAGTAAGAGTTGATCCCAGGTATTAATTCTTTCAAGTGTTTCCCCATGGGAATACACATTTGTTCATGAACTCTTTGCCTACCCCTCTGTCTTCAAGAGTTCCTCCTACTTTTTCCCAAAAGATTGAGTGTTTCTGTTTTACTGTTTAGATTTTCAATCCATTTTGACTTTAGTTTATTGCATGGTAATTGACCTGGGTCATTTTATTTTTCAGAATGTAGAAGCCAGGTTTTCCAGCACCATTTGTTAAAGAGGGTATCTTTCTTCAGTGTGTTTGGCCCCTTTGTCAAAGATCAGGTGGCTGAGTGTGATTGCAGATGCCTCTGCGTCTTTTAATCTATTCCATTGATCCTCAGGTCTATTTCATTGCCAATACCATGTTGATTTTACCACAGTGGCTTTGTAGCATAATTTCAAGTCAGGAATTGTGATGCCTCCTGCCTTGTCTTTATTGGCCATGATTGCCTTTGCTATTCTAGGTCTTTTCTGGTTCCAAATAAATTTTAGGAACAATTTCTCTAGGTCTGGGAAGTATGTTGGTGGCAGTTTGATAGGGATTGCATTAAATCTGTACAATAATTTTGGGAGTATGGCCATTTTCATGATGTTGGTTCTTCCTATCCAGGAGAAGGAAATATCTCCATTTTCTGAAATCCCCTACGATCTCTTTTTTTAAGATGCTATAATTTTCCATGAAAAGATCTTTGATTTCCTTGGTTAAGTGAGTTCCAAAGTATTTCATTTTCCTCAGTGCTATTGTAAAAGTTGTTGTTTCTATGGTATCCCTCTCAATGTGTTATCTGTGTGAACGCTGTTGACTTTCGAGTATTAACTTTGTGTTGTGCTATGCTACTGAATTTGTGGATCAATTCTAGTAACTTCTTGGTGGAGTTTTTTGGGTCTTCCAAGTAAAGTATCATGTCATCTGCAACTAGTGATAATTTAACTTCTTCTTTACCCATTCTTATTCCTTTTATTTCTCCCTCTTGTCTAATGGCTATCGCTAATGATTTCAAAACTATATTGAATAGTAGGAGTGATACAGGACATCCTTGTCTTGTACCAGATCTAAGAGTGAAAGATTTCAGGTTTTCCCCATTTAGAATTACATTAACAATTGGGTTGTCATAGATGGATTTTATCAAATTGAAGAAGAGTCCCTCTTTTCCAGGAATGAATGTGGGACTTTGTCAAAAGCTTTTTCTGCATCAATTGAGATGATCATGTGGTTTTTAGATTTCAGTCTTTCAATATAGTGTATTACATTTATAGATTTTTGAATATTGAACCATCTTTGTGCCTCTGGGATGAATCCTACCTGGTCATGGTATATGATCTTTTTGATGATTTGCTGTATTCTATTTGCTAAGGTTTTTTTGAGGATATTTACATCTATGTTTATGAGGGAAATTGGCCTTTAGTTCTCTTTTTTTAATTGTGTCCTTCCCTGGTTTTCAATTAGTATAATACTTGCCTCCAGAAATGATTTTGGGAGGACTGCTTCATTTTCAATTTTATTGAAGAGTTTGAGCAGTGTAGGCATTATATCTTCTACAAATTTCTTATAGAATGCATCTGTGAATTCATCAGGACCTTGGCTTTTCTTTATTGGCAGGCTTTTTATTACATTTTGTATTTTGTTGGCTGTTATCTTCTTATTGAGAATTATTATATCTTTTGATTCAGTTCTGGTAATTTGTACCTTTCTAGGAATCTGTCTAATTCTTCTGTGTCTTCTATTCTATGAGCATAATGATTCTCAAAGTAGCTATTGATAATCTTCTGAATTTCCACTGGATCTGTGGTGATTTCACCCTTTTCATTCCTTATTTCTTGTATTTGAATTTTTTTTCCTTTTTTTTTTTGATGAGGTTAGCTAGGGGCTTATTGATTTTATTTAGTCTTTCAAAGAACCAGCTTTTAGATTCATTGATTCTTTGAATTGTTTTCTTCATCTCAATTGAATTGATTTCTGCTGTAATCTTTATGATTTCTTCCCATCTTTGGGCTCTGGGTTTGGTTTATTTTTCCTTTTCTAGATGTCAGAGGTGCAACATTAGGGTGTTTATTTGTTCTCATTCTGTTTTCCTAATGTGTCAGTTCATAGCTATGATTTTCTCTCTAAGAACTGCTTCCATCACATCCTATAAATTCCAAAAAGTTGTGATTGAATTGTAGGTATTATTGAATATTTTGTTTACTTTCATCTGTGATCCATTGATTGCTGAGTATGATGATGTTCAATTTCCATGAATTTAGATGGTTTTTCTGGTTTCTTTGGTAGTTTATTTCCAGTTTCACTGCACTGTGGTCACATAATATGCATGGGATAATTTCTGTTTTCTTGCATATACTTAAGCCTGACCTATGGACTAGTATGTGGTCTATTTCAGGAAATGAGCTGTGCAGCTGAAAAAAAAATGTGTATTCAGCTATGGTTGGGTGGAGCACTCTGTACATGTCCAACAGGTCCATTTGTTCCAAGCTCTTGTTCAGTTCTGCTAATTCCTTGCTAACTTTTTGTCTGATTGATCTATATTTTTGAGATAAGTGGGTGTTAAGGACTCCTGTTAAGATGGTGGTCTTGGATATTAGATTTTTCATGTCTATTAATATTTGTTTTACACAGTGGGATGCTCCTGTGTTGTGTGCATAGATATTTATGAGTGTTAGTTCTTCCTCTTGAATTTTTCTCCTAACCAATATGTAGTGGACTTCGTTGTTTCATTTGATCAGTTTTTGTTTGAAGTTGAGACTATTTGAGAAAAGAATTGCTACTCCTGTTTTTTTCTGAAGTGCTGGGGCATATAGTTTTGTTTTCCATCCTTTGACTTTAAGCCTATGAATGTCCTTTTGAGTGAAGTGTATTTGCTGTATAGAGCATTTTGTTGGATTTTGTTTCCTAATCCATTGTGCCAGTCTATTTCTCTTACTTGGTGAATTGAGTCCATTTACATTGATGGTTATAATTTAAATTGTTTTGACTTATGATTGTCATGATATTTATCTGCTGTTGTTTACTCCTTTTTGTCCTGTGTTTTATTGTTTGCCCTATTTAATGAGTTCCTTGTATCTTCATTCATGGAGTTCTGGTCATTGTGGTTCCTTCTAGAACATCTTCAAGTAGCCTGTATAGGGATGGCTTTGCCAGCATGAAATTCTTTACTTGTTCTTTGTCATGGAAGTATTTCACTTCTCCATCAAAGTTGAAAAAGAGTTTTGCTTGGTATAGTAGTCTGGGCTGGAATTTGTTTTCGTACAGGATTTGAAGAACTCTACTCCATGCTCTCCTTGCTTTCATGGTTTGTGAAGAGAAGTTGGCTGTAATTCTGAATGGTTTTCCTTTGAAGGTGATCTGGCAGCTTCAGTATATTATTCTTGTGTTGGATTTCTGGGATCTTGACTATTATATGTATTGGTGTGTTTTTGATTGGGTTGAAGTTATTTGGTGTTCTGTGTGCTTCGGTTACCTGAATGTTATATTGTTTCCTCATATTTGGGAAGTTTTCTGCGATTACTTCTCCCCAGATTCTTTTTATATCATCTGTATTGACTCCTTCTTTCCCATTGATGCCTATTAGTCTCACATTGTTCATCTTTGCATTGTCTTGCAGGTGATGGATTATTTTTTCCTGCATCCTCATTGTTTTTAAGAGATCCTTTCTCACCTTTTCACTAGGTGCACCAGTGTCTTCAAAATCTGAAAATTTCTTTGCTTTCATTCAAATTGTTTTGTAGACTTGTGAATGAGATTTTAAGTTCTTCTATATCTCTTTGACTCTATTTCATGCAATCTGCTTCTTTTCTGTATTGCTCATTCAAGGAATATGTAATATTTCTAATGTCCTCTTTTGTATTATCAATGTCTTCTTTAACGGTAGCTATTAATTCTTTTACTGCAGTTTTTTACAAATTGGCTTTCCTCCATAGATTTACAGAATTGATTCTCTACTTCAGATGCTATGATTTCAAAGATTTCTCTTTTTATTTCAGAAATGACTTCTGCTCTGAATTTCTGTTTATGTTTCTGCTGCTGTTTCTTTGCTTGTGACACTGTGAATTCATATTTTCCAGCTGGAATAGTGTTCTCTACACTTGTTCTGGGTGGACATTTAGTTTTCCTCATATGTTTCTGGATTTGATTCATTATTTCAAGTGCTATGTTTTCAAAAATTCCTTTTTTTATTTTATGCATTAATTCTGGTCTGAGTACCTCTATACCTTTCTGCTGTTGTCTCTTTGCTCCGACTCTGTTAATTCATTCATTTCAGCAGAGATTTTGTCTTCTGCATTTGTCATTGGTGGCCTGGAGGCCTGAAATTACATTTTTTTTACTTGTCTTTGTCATTTTGTATAGCACTGACCTCTGCCCTTTGGTATAAAGTTTTGGTGCAGTTCCAACCTTAGCATGTAATGAGATTCAGGTGCCGATCTATAAGTTTGAGATTATCCAGTTATGCCTGGCATGTATCTAGCTATTGTGTTCAGGTTCTTTTTGCTGCAGCCCTTCTGGCACAACTATGAGACTGTGGTTCTCCTCTCTTGTGTTCCTGGCCAACAGAGCACCGCGGCACACAGAAACTCTCACACACTCACTGGGCCATGCTGTGCTAAATCAAGGGCCAGAAGATTCAAAAAATTCTCATTCGCTCGGTGGGCTTGGGGGCAGTGGCTCTGGGGAGTTTCTGGGTTGGGGTGGATCGCGCTCGTAGGTCTTGGAGGCGGGGATCCGGATGGCATGGCACAAAATTTCTCCCACACACTCACAGGGCCGGGCTCGAGTGGATCAGGGGCTGAGTGGATCAGGGGCCAGAAGAGTCACAAAAGTTCTCAATTGCTCGGTAGATTAAGGCCAAATTGCATCTGAAAAATGTTGCTAGTTTCTATGAACTACTAAGACATAGCCAGCTGTTGATTCTGTTATGAACACAAGAAATGGATTAACTAAATTGTTCAGGATGAATCACATTGGACCAAAACACACTGTTCAACTAAGGTGACACTAAGACCAAACCTTAGCTTTTCCAACATACACCATATCATTCATATGCCAAAAGGCCACAAAAACAGGTCAGAGCACTAGATTGCCCCAAACAGCAGCATTTTAGCCTAGAAACTGTTAACAAATCCACAAAGAATAAGTAAATTCCAACCATCAGTCCTAGCACACAAAGTTTTACTATTGAAAATATGCAAAAGAGACCTCTTCCATTTTTGTGTGGGAATAGATCTTTAACTTAAGTCAATGAATTTAGCCTTGCAATGCTCTGTCCTTGCTATGGCCTCAAACCAAGCTCAATGTAGCTTGGTTTCTTCTTGTAGCTGATTTCTTCTTGCCTGATCCATGCCTAATGCGCCTCTGCTCACTATTACACTCAAGACATTCATGATTACCAAGCCATTATTTACCTAAAGAAAAGTATTTTCATTCTATGTGTCTAATTTTGGAATGTACTATTTCTACAAATTGTGGTATTATTAATCTCAGGACAGAGAGAAAAACCCTTTGCTGTAACTGCTTTCACCCTATTTGTTTTTTTTCTCCCTTTGGCCAAGAAGGAAACTGGAAAAGAACCTTTCTGGGAGCTTTCCTAAGTTCAATGCTTAGGCTGCTGATAGTGGCTGTACGAGAAGTTGATCCCTAATGAGGAACTTCACTAATTCAGTCCCTAGAGAGCACCATGCAAATACCAGGTACAGCCACATGCCGAAGGAGAAAAAATTGTGGAAAGCATTGTTTTGTCATTGGCCCTATCTTCTGTAATATCACCTGGTGTGGCTTTATTTTATTTGTTTATCTTCTAGGTTTTGATGCTGTCTTTATCTTTGCTCCAACTGTCTGGTGGCTTTCAGATACTAAGCCATGACAGGCTCTTACTGTGAATGCCTCAGAGCTCAACAACTTTTGATACCTGTACATGCTAACTGAAGCTGGCAGCTTTGCCATTTGCTCCCCAGAGCAGGCAAGAAGGGGGTTAGCTGAACTGAGGTTGGGATGAACTGGGTGTTGGTTCATGCCTCCCTGAGTGGTGGAGAATGAAGAATTTGGGGCCAGATGACTTGGGCTTGAATAGAGGCACTGCCTTTGCTAACCACAGAGGTCTTTTACCCCTTAAAGAATTAATTGGTATTGCTTTGTAGGGGTCTACAGGATCTACAGAGTTTCACTATGTAGACTGGACTCATAGTGATCCACCTGTGTTCAGCTTCCCAAAGAGCTGGGATTACAGAGAAGGGCCACGATACCCAGTCTCAATGGCCATCTCAGTGCACCCCTGGGGGTAGGGCTGGCCTAAGCAGGAGCTTTAATCCGCTGAGCTATTTGGTCAGTTTTTTTTATTTTTGAAATGAAAAATTAATACATTAGAGATTGTTTTGATGACTAAATGAAGTACTTAGGACACTCTGGCAATCAGACAGACTACCAGCCTGTATCTCTTCAATTTAGGTGGTCTTACTTTTTTTCATGATAGAATATTTAAAAATTTGAGTGCTATATGCTTGCAGTACATTATTCTATTTATTGTTGGGAGTTGGTAAGTGCACAACACATCTTAATTCCTTTTTCATCACCTTTTCCCCCCATATCTTGGTTTCTCTGCTTTTTGGAAAAGATCTATCCCTTGTGTTGTTCTCATCCTTGTGATCATTCATGAAAATTATATTCACAGAAATGACAGCTGACTACAGCAAACTTAGGATCTTCAGAAAGTGAACTTGTAGGAAAACAAAACAAAGCAGTTTTTTATTCTTATTTTCTAGTTTTAAAAATCAAGTATAAAGTACTATAGTTATATATTTTGTTACATAAGAGCAATGATTTTATGATCATCAATATATTGGCCATATACAATCTTATTTGTATATCTTCTTTGCTTCACTTTTTTCTCAACTTGTATGAAAAATTAGAGTTTTGGACCAGGTAGAGTCATCCTATCATACACATTCAAATACATGTAACAAATGAAACTGTTCAATTTCTATACAGAATGTTTCAACACAGCAGAAATTCAAATCACCTAGAATTATCATATTTTTCTACTGAACGATGCCGACAGTAAGAAAGAGTACAACACCCAACTTCCAGTTAAATCTGCATCAAATGTATATGACACTACTTTCCAAAAATGTAGACTATTACACTGTTATTACAGAGTTATTTGAAAAACCAAAATTCTAGCCATGAAGATCACATTTTCACATTGCCCATGAAGATGCAAATGGAGCAACCTCTATGACTAATTAATGCCCTTTAGTAAGCAACTTTTGCTTACTCAATACTTTAAGTCTGACATAATAAAGTTACTACTTTATATGCAATATAATGTACTGTGATCAATATAATATAATAACTCTAGAGAAATAAATATTTTTATTTTCATTATGTGCTTAACTAAGCTTGATGATCTAAAAGGTTTCCCCACATGTCCATGGTTACACTTGCAATAAATAACAAAACTCTTGTCACAACCCAGTTCCTCTGGTGCTGGAATGAGGGTTCTCCTCCACTGCCCTCGTACCTCTTGGCTCAATGAGTTGAGCTGAACAGGGGAATGTTTTCAGAATGTGGTTTCTGAGATGATTTCTGCTCTAAATACATTTCCTTCTACGATTGCAATGCTTGCCATTGCTTCAAAGGATATTAATTTCTGTAAGCAGGAAGGGCTTTTAGTTCATTGAAAATATCTCATTAAAATATACATATTCTTGAGGTTAAAATTCAAAATTTCTAGGCAAAATTTTTAATAATTACTGATGAATGATTTGCCAGAGCTTTGTGATGTAGAAGAAAAATACACTAAGTGAAAAAGGAGAAAAATGACTTACACTTTTGCTTCTTAGAAAATTTGCCTCTCTTGTTGTTTCTGCTCTTGCTATGCAGTGTTTTAAACATGGAATTTGCTGGAAAATACATATTTCTAAACAGGAATGAACTGTAGCCTTTCCATTTTAGAAGAGCAGTTGGATATTCTCTTTGGTGGATCTCTTAAAAATGGTGGGAAGGTGGCCTCAGGAAATAGATGACCTGACCTATGCAAACCTATCTCTGGCCCTAATTCACCAACAAGCACATTAGTGGCCTAGTGGTTTCCTGTAAAAGCTGATATTATTTTGAAAAGAGCAATCTTGTCAAATCTTCTGGGACAAGGCCACATAGGAACATGTATCTTCTTGTGTGCTCTTTAGTGTGTGGAATTTGAAAATAATTATTTTATTTACAAATTTTCCGGATACACTGGAAAAATAAAAGGGAAGTGAAAACATCAATTATCTATCTGGATGACGCAAGTTAAACTGGTACTTTAACCTCAAGAATACTGTTATTTCCAAGGAAAGAGGCAATTGCTGTAGGGTCAAATTCTGCTGTATGTGGACTCACTTGTTTTTAAATGAATTCTTAGGCTTCAAACTTTCATTTGTATCAAAATATATTAGTAGGAAATCAGATTTTAAAACTAGGCATCTTCAATTGTAGTATCTTTTGTTTTGGATAGGAAATATTCCCATTTGATGAGTCTTACTGAGAACATTGACAAACGTAACTGTTTTGGAAATGTTATGATAATTTTAGAAATAATAACTGTAGTTTTTAATTTTCAAACTTTCAGAAAAGTTGTAAGACTAAAACAAAGATGTTTTTACCCTTGATAATTTATAGTAAATCACTGCTGCTCATTACTTCTGAATACTTCAACATGCAATTTATAGAAATTGTCCTTTGTAACCATCATATAATCATCCAAATTAGAAAGTTAACACTGATAACATGACTACCATCTGATCCTTAGCCTTCGAGTTTCATGTAATCTCCAAATTTCCTTTACAACAGAGGTAATACTGAAAAATAAAAATAAAAGAACCATTCTTGGGTCATGCACTAGATTCAGTTTTCCATTGTCTTTCAATGTGTAAGAATTTTCCTACAGTTCAGACATGTCATTTTAGCTCATCCAAAGGGTAGACGAAATGCTTTTTAGTATCCTTTTGAGACTACCAGCCTTCTTTCAACCTTACATTTGTCTGATGTGTTTCCATGATTAAACTCATATTTTGTGTTTCTGTCAGGGTTTTCTCAGGAGTGACAGTTTATCTCATTGTATTCTGCCGGAAGCTTCCCTCTTTCACTTTGTTCACTACTGATGATATTAGTTTTGATCACTTGATAAAGGTGATGATCATTAATTTTCATTGTAAAGTTTCCTTATTATTTAACAAGATATTTTGATGGGGAGGTAACTTGAGGATGTAATAAATATTTCACTCTATCCAGATTTTCCCTAGGTTTAGATTCTATTCATGTTTCTTTGATCAATTAATCATTGCTATGATTGAAAATGGTAACTTTTAAATTCTACATTTCTTTAAATTTATTAGTGTAGGGCTGGCTAAATAGCTCAGCAGATTTTAAAGCACCTGCTTAGGCAGAGTCAGGGGTTGGAGGCTCGATCCCCCACCTGCTGTGCTGGTCCCACTCCCGGGGCACGATGTGACAGGGATTGAGACTGGGAATGGTGGCACATCCCTGTAATCCCAGCACTTGGGAAGCTGAACACAGGCAGATCACTATGAGTCTGATCTATGCAGTGAGACCCTGTAGAACCTTACTAAAATATGTATATAATATTATCAGTGTCCTTTCACTGTGAGAAAAACTGTTCTCCTTTTCCTCATTTTCTACTTTATCTGATTAAATACACTTTTTCCCTTTTAAACCACATACAGGGGTGAACCTAGTTCTCAGATTTAATAAGATTGTCTGAGGCCATGAGGCATCTGCTCTTCCTCTTTTCTAATAATAGCAGTAGTTTTCAAGGCTGCTAAGCATGGAGGTCAGCCTCCTCTGTAACACTGTTGTTTTCCTTGGTTCTATTGCTACCTTCACCGACACTTTCTACGTAAAGACACAGATAGTCAATATCGGTGAATCAGGAGATGGATTAGTATTCTAAACTGTGTGGCAAGTTTATTATCACACACTTGCTGCTGGAAAGAAATCCAGCACAACCATTCTGGGCTCTCTGAATGCAGTTCAGGCAATAACTGGCACGATGGTTTTCTCAGAGCCTGGACCAGCGGGGACAGAGGTGCTTGTAAGTTTTCTCAGTCAACTGGTAAATTAATATTCTTAAAGGGGCAAGATTAATGACAGTTTGATTCTTAAAAGGCAGCTTACATTCTGAGAAGAGAAGCCTAGAGGAGAGTCAGTTAGCAAAGAGTTGTATACACGTAACATGAGTATGGGAGAGGGAACATCTCCTTTGCTGTTTCTAGGCTAAAAGAAACAAAAATATAATTGAGCTCACATTTAAGGGATCACTGATGCTATGGTCAAAAGATGTGAAAATCATGGTGTCACCTTAAGGTCCCCTCTCCAGTTCTCCAAATCTGCTTGTCAGCATGGGGATTACTGCTGTCAATAAATTACTTTGACTTCTTCCCAGGCGTCTTGTCTGTATATGCACACATGCAGAGACACACAAATATGTTGCATTCACATTGGATTGCACTGGAAGCATCATACCACCTCTTGCTTCCATCTGACAATGCAGCTTAGGTATTGGTTCATAACAATTCATATGCACTAACTGTATTTCATAGGATGACCATGCCATACTATTTTGTACAAGAAAGCTTGTGCTTTCCATTTCTTTCTTTATTAGTAATAATGTTACAATGAAAACTAAAAATATATTTTTGGTAGGATAGTTGTTTAGAGATAAAATCTTTGGGGCATGCATGCTTTAAAGTTCAAAGGATATTGTCCAGGAATTCACCAAATAGGAGCAATTTACATTCTCCCAAACGTTTCTGAATATTCTGAATAATCCCAGTAATGGATTTCATGAAATTTTTATTAAATGGTTAAAAATTTTATCTCACTGCTATGGTTTGTAGCTTCCAAATTACTCATGAATTTACTAGTACTATTATTCATATTTGACTGCATGTGTATGAACACTTCCTCTCATTGTCTGTGTTTTTCGCTTCTATCATTTTGCATTTTTTTGCCTTTTTATTACTTTGAGATTGATGTTTAAAATTTTAAAACTAAATGTCTTTTGCTATATGTGTTTTCTTACATCATCTTTTAACATACCCAATATAAGTATATAAATTGTTACTCTTTAACTTTAGAATCTGCTACTGATGTCCTAAGAAAGTTTTGTCAACATTAAGGTCACAAGTGTGTGTGTTTTACTCTTTTCTTCCTGGATTTTCTAGTATTTAGTGTATCAATCTTCCTGCTTACATGCATGTAGTAAGGAGCTAGACATAAATATTTGTCTTTTTTCACTAAGATTCTTTTCTCTGAACAGAATGTGTTGACTAACTCAACAATTTCCCCATTGATCTAAAATACCACCAGTATCATGAACTCGATTACGAGATATTCCGAGGACTATGTCCTCATTTAATAAGGCTGTTTATGTCTATTCATGTTAAATACTATAATTGATTTAGTATGTTTCTTACTTTTGAAACTTTTTCCAAATGGAAAATGAACATTTAATGAAGGAAATTAAAATTAGTAAGAGCCACAAAGACTGCTGACATTGGAACAGGATGATTATTTTCCATTAGGGAATCTTTTTTGTGTTTATTTTCTTTAGTTTATTATTAATTTGGGGTCAGTAAATATTCTTACAATTTTCATTCTTTCTGGCTGCCACTGTATTTTTTCATGTTTTCAAGTCTTTCAAAATTAGTTTTCTTAGTTTCAGCTACTTTTCAGAGTGATACCCACATGATATTGAATACTTTTTATTACTAAAAATATAGACGTCATAACGTTACATGTTCATATTCATCTTTCGGAATATTCCTACAATTTGTAATAGCATTTTTTAAAAAAAAATTGCCATAAGTCTTCTAAATGGAAAGTCATCTTCCATCATCTAACATGCAAGCTTTTTTACTTCCTTCATTTGTTTTACTAAATGGTTCTACAAGAATCTAGTAAAATGCTGAGTTTTTAAGTTAAAACCATCCATTTTATTTATTATGATTTTAAATATAACTTTGTTTAATTTATCATTTTTAATAAAAGTGACTTTCTAAAAATAAAAATTTCTTTAAAGCAGGAGCAAATGATTTTTGACAGCCAATGATCCGAACATCAATTTTTTTTCTTTTTCTTTTTTCTGGATTTAGGATAGGGTCTACAGGGTCTTACTACATACATCATACTCATAGTGATTCTCCTGTTTTCAGCCTCCCAAACCTTGGGATTACAGGCACGTGTCGCCACACCCATTCTCAATCGCTGTCTCAATGTGCGCGCAGTCGGGGCCGTCATGACAGGCCCGTGGATTGAACCCTGGCTGCTGTGCTCTGTGTAAGCAGGTGCTTAGGCCACTGAGCTATCAAGCCACTCCTTTTCAAACATTAATTTTTTCCTTTAATATTTTAATGTAGTAACTTCAACTTTTATATATTCCAAAACCAATTATAATCTTTTATTCTGGAAGTAAACTATACATATTCATATTGTACTTTAAGTGCATAAATAGCTAAATTAAATCTGCTAATATAGTCATAGGCCTTTTGTAATCATCTCCATTGGGACTCCTTCATATGATTGGGTGTGCATGAGTGTATCATGGAGAATGTGACTGTGTACTTTGTGTTTTCGAGATTGTAGCATGTCACGAGTCTTGCTAACAGAAGCGTACATACTGTGAAGCTTGATGCACAGCATTTGTTTTCTATTTGCATCTTCCAAGTTCCTTTTTGTAATGAGATGTTCATGATTGGGTATTGTTTTCCTTAAAGAATGCTCCACTATCAATTATGTAAGTAACAGAGCATCAAGATACAGAGAACTCTTGGAATTGAGCTGAGTAACATTGTTCAATTCAAGAAAATGTTCAACATAGAAGCAGTAATATTGATTCCAGCAACAAAGACATGGAAACACAATTATGATACTTCAGGAGAGCTTCTCCTCCCTGCCATCCAGTACCCGCACGGTGAGTGCGATGCAGAGATTTTTGTGCCTTTGTTTGATGTGTACTTCTTGCCATAGTGAATTAAATCCCTGAACTCAATTACAGGAATTGATTGTACCGTGTGGCATAAAATTTGTATTGATGATTCTAGAAGTGAATTGTTTAATTGATTTCCCTCCCTGTGTTCCATAATATCAGAGACTATTTCTGTTTTTGTTCCCTATCCCTAGAATGTGAAGCACATATTAAGCGGTCAAGATTGTACTTGAAATGCATACATGATTCTTGATTAAGCTTTTCAAGAACATATTATTTGTAGTTCAGGATACAGTACCAATCCAGTCTATAGCAAATTATGAAAGTAAGGAAGAGTTGATGACTTCCAATGCTCCTGGATGATTCACAAAGTCAGTGTTCTATGTGCCAATAGGATTTAAGTCTAAGCAGTAGATTATTTCAAATTATTTTAAAATCATTGGCTTTGCATTACAATAAAGATAGAAAACAACCAAGCAAATAAATTTTGACATAATACATAAAAAACTGAGAAAATCATTTGAAAATAGCTGGAATCAATTCCAAAACATAAGATAGGAAAACATATAATATATGGTCTTTAGTTAATATCCATTCAGAATTTAATAAATCCCATTCTTTCCACATTTAGATTTCTAATGCAACGATAAATGATGTTGCTTGTCCTGAGTCACCAGTATGACATTTTTTGTTAGAAAAAAGAAAATAAAGAATTAGAGGAGTTCAGATTATTCCCAAAGTAACGAGAACTGAAAATTATGCAGAATTTCAGCATATATGAGACTTATTTTATCTCTACTCTTGGCACAATGACTTTGTCTACTTAATATAGATTTTAGCATAATAGCAGCATTTTGCACTACAACTGTGTGGTGGCAATACCTCATAAGCCCTTTTTTTTTTTTAAAAAGGAGGATTCAGTAGAAAATAAGGACATCATTAAATAGCATTTATGGCAGCTCTGTTTGCTTTTATCTTACTTTTCCTTAGCTTAATTTAAACATCACAGCACAATAATTGATAAAGTAATGTAGTCCAGGACATCACGTGGTAAGAGAGGCAGTGTGCAAGCTTAGGCATTCTTCCTCTTCGCACAAAGGCACTAATATCATCAGGAGGGGCCCACCCCAGGGCTTCATCTAAGTCTAATTATTGTCCCCCAGCAGACCTTAAGATACCATCAACATATACGTTTGTGAATTAAGTGTCCAACACATGAACTTGGGGTGAAAGATTCAAAGGACACCACCTTCCTTAGCTAAGAATCCTGCAGCTCTCTGTTTAGCCTACAGAGGAACACATTTTCTGAACAACAGCAGCAGCAACCTATGAAAAATCTCTCATTTTCTTCATTTCTCTTTTGTTTTCTTTTTCTCACTCATTTTTATTCATCATGTGTTCTTGTGGGAACCAATTGTATTACTGCTTTTGCTTCCCAGTCTGCAAAATTCTTGTCTGCAAAATTATCTATTAAGTACCATTCAGTTAGATTGCAGATATATGCACCAATGTTTGTGTGTTCTTGTTGAGACCAGAGACAATAGCCATTACGTGTTGCCTATCTGCAGTGCCTCAATAGAGTACAGCTTACTACATAAGAAAGAGAAATATACAAAAACTATTAGCTCCTTCTCTCTCTCTCTTTCTCTCTCCCAATTATTTACTTTCTGAAAGATTTGTTTCATTGTATTCTTCTGACTATCAAATATAGAGCGTAGTTTAGACTTTTATTATTGCTTCATCATTAAGAATTTCTGGTACATATTCCTTTTGCAGTTATTACACAAACTTTCTGCTTCATTCATTGTTATCTCATGGTATACTTGGTAAAAAGATTTGCGGGACAAATATCCACAAACTACTGATGACTGTCAGATATCAGGGAGAATTCCTGTGAGATTCCATATTTAGGCTGTTTTTTTATTCTTTTGTATTTGGGGAAGGATCTGCAGGGTATTCAGGGTTTTACTATTAGGTCAGAGTCATACTGATCTGCCTATTTATAGCCTCCCAAGAGCTGGAATTACATATGCACACTCCCCTGCCCAGTGTTAGGCTTGTTTTTGAGTTAATAACTTTCCATGCTTGGCTTGGATGTGTAGTCCTGAAGCCTGGTGTGCTGCCCTGGAAACTAACATTATTGTTCCTGTTTGAGTCAGAAGTTCTTTGCTGCACTTATCTGATATTCATTGCTTTTCCTTTATAAATGTATACAACATAATACAAAACATGGAGTACCACATTTACATGAGAAAGTGAGATTCTCTTTAAAAATATGTTTGTTGTACACACAAAGACAGATACATCACATTTAGTGATATCAATACAAAATATTCTAACTTGAAGTATATGGTATGACTAAACATTCTTTCAAGAGAAAAATTCTATAAGTTTATGTAAAATGCTATAATGTTCAATTTTTTCTTTTTTTGTGGTACCAGGGTTTGAATTCAGGACTCTGTGCTTCTTTTACTGAGCTATTTCCCTGGCAATATAATGTTCCATTTTAAACATTTTTATGTTTATTTTATTCATTTTGTATGACTAAGAAAAGTATATATATTTTTCATTTCCTTTCAAATAATAGGACCTGAAGGAGAAGTTCAGAACATACTGTCAATGCAATGGGAAGTCTGGGTAGAGAACAGGCAAAGCCCTCCAAATGATCATTCTGGTGTCAGCCTGCCAGTAATTCCAAAACAGAAAATTAAGCTACATTGCATGGCCTGCACAACAGAATGCAACACTATTATATTCATTTGGAGAATAATGAAGGTTCATGACTTAATACTGGAACACGCAAAATAGGACTCCAAAACTCTATAACATCTTTCATTCTATTTAACTTGAAAAATGAGGAGTTAAGGTTTTATCTGAGAACTTTTTAGGACAATATGTGGCAAATATCTTTTTAGGTCAGAGTTTTGCAATACTGTTTTCACTGTGGGTAATGTGAGAAAATACTAAGGTTCAGCCATTGCCTGGATAATATTTCCTGTTTATTTTTATTTTTATTTTTTTGGTTGAACCGGGGATTGAACTCAGGCCGTTGCATTTACCAGGGAATTTCTTATTCCACTGAGCCATTTCGCTGGCCCCCTACTGTTTATTTTCTTACATTTTAATCATAACACAGTTCAACATTTGGATTTCTGATTGTATTTACTCTTTCCTTTTTAAATTCTTTTCTCCCATTTAATCAAAACAAAACATGTATTGTTACTAACAGGTACACATATATATATTTTTCATAGACCATCTTGTAAATTTAATGGGGAATCAAGATAAAAAGAATAATGCATTGATAATAGCAGTGGTCTCAATATTGCAGTGACCTGAATTTCTGGAAAATAGTAGAAACAAACCTTGCTCTGAAATCATGGGAAATCTCCTTAGCTTCTATATGGCTCAGTATTTTGACAAGCAAGATGGCCAAGGAGTAATACCTGTTTTGTAGGTGTTTTCTGGAGCTATGAAAGCAGCTAGTTCACTAACTCAGCTTGAGAAGCCCTTCTGGAAGGTCTTGCATTTCCATGTCTGTGGAGCTGGGCCTTCTCACAATGGTCTGTGTTTTCCTAGGGGGTGCTTGCTGGCCTTCCCACTTCCTATTGCCCTTTCTTCCTCACTGTCAGCCATGCACCAGTGTCCAACTACAGTGTACATCGAAGCCTGAGACTTTCCCTGGTGCTCCAGACCTCTTCCTGCTCAGGAAGGACTCGGTTTGTGCCTCCCAAATGGGGATAATATTGTTTGGTAATACCAGTCTCCTTACCCTGCCCCTCATGTGTCACAATTGCAGAATTTGTTCTTATGTTGAATCCTAGTTTTCCCCACAGAGTTAAATTTCATGTCACAAGCAGTGATTAGCTTTCATTAGATGTCTTTTCCTTTTGTTTCTCTTCCCTATCTCCTCACTGGAAGATCTTCAACTTCTTAACCAAGTGGCTTGTGTAGAAGTTCTCACCTCAGGGTATGCTTCTGGTAACCCAAGGCAAAACATTCTATTTTCAAGTTTCTTTGTCTTTATATTACATTACTATAGTTAGAATTAATGTCATTTTGTTGGCCTGACACATTATCATGGAGACCCAAAGATAGAGCTGTCCTTATTCATCCATCTGCTTCTCTGTCTTTTATTAAAATTAATACATATTTTATTAGTCCATATTTGGAGTGCATGAAGTTCATAGTCACATTGTGAGGTGAATACTTGTACAACATACAGTTTGATTCTTTCTAAAAATCTCTTCCCCCCCTTTCTCCTCTAAATCCCAGTTCCCCGTTTTCATTCTTGCTGATATTATTAATTTCAGCTCATGTGTATAACATGTAATGGTAGCATTAACTGAATTTATTAGATTACTGTGCTCAGATATCTTTATTTTATTTTTCCTTTCCATCACCTTTTCTTCTACTCACATTCTATTTTACCTCTTCAATGTGTAAAAGATCTATTTTGTCTTCTCCTATGCATTCTTTATTGTGTTCTTTGTACTTTATGTAACACAAACAATTTTATAGGATATTTAAACTTGTGTGTCTATTTTACTTCACCCCACATTATATTTTCATGTCCATGTATCTTCCTATAAATATCTCAAAGTTGTCCTTCTTTAGAGCTTAGTGTATCCTATTAGATGTCATATTTTCCTTAGCCATCCAAGATTTATCTATTATGAATTATGCTGCTATAAATACTAGCATGTATATATCACCGTACTATGATATTTTTTAGTATTTATGAATGGGTGCTGGCAGTCATAAAATGCAGAAAGTCATGAGATGGAGATTTCCTGTTTACCAAAGTTGAGATACAATCACAAGGCAAATGTATGGGGAACGTGTCCAAGAAAGCTGGCTCTACAAAGTTAATAGAAGAAGGAAAATTAACACAAGGCACCAGTTTTACTTAAAATGAATCAAATGGATTGAAGAGCTACTTTTGAAAAGTCAAAACTATATAATTATTAGGAGAAACAGGGTTTCAGGGCAAGTCGTGAGGGGATTTGATTGACCTCGTCAGATACAAAAGTTACATTTCTTGTTATGCAGGTCTTCCTTTATCTTGGTCTTAACCATCCAGCAGAAAAGTATAAAAATGAGGTATAAAAAGTAAATCCATGGTAATATGCTGAACTGTAAAAGGCTCAAGTCTTTGCCAGTCCTATGGATAACCCACTGCTATTTTTTATTATTATTTTTATTGATGAACAAATAGCAATGAGACAGTTTCAAGACAAATTAACAGGACAGAGTCGATAAATTAGTACATTGCAAAATATTTTCATAATATTTTGGTGTCGTACAAGGTGCATACATGATATAATACAGGCATTATTATAGCAGATGTCTCTAATAGGTGGATGAAGAGAGTGTAACTATGTACTTTTCTTATTTTTTTATAGCTGAATTATATCACAGATTCAATAATTAATACTTTCTACCTTGTTATCTCCCTAGTGTTTGTCTGTAGTACTAGAAGCCAACTTAATATCTTGTCCAACTACTATTAGTGCAAATCTTGCTTCTCATAGAATTATGCAGAAGCATGGCATATTTATCCTAATGTACTGTTTATATACACACATCTGATTCTTCCTTTTTATACCCCCCTTTTTTGTCTAGATCTGCCAAAGATGAGCACTCCATTGTCATTAAACCAATTTAGGTGCCTGAACTGGGGGACACAATCCAACACAGTGCAGAATTCCACAATAATAGTGAGTTATCTGAAGAAGTTGTTGACTATAGCCATTTACAGCTCAATTTATTATTATGGTCCCACATTATATACCTCATTTTTATACTTTTCTGCTGAATGGTTAAGCCTGAGATAGATCAAGACCTATATACCAAAAGATGTAGCTTTTGTTTCTGATGAGGTCAGTGCAGCCTCCTCAGGGTTTATCTTATAATACTGTACCTTACTCTTTAGGTCCTTTTTCTGTGGACTACTGGACTGTATTGGATTATTTTGCTGAGTTCATGCACCTATAATATTTAAAAGGCAATGGAATATGCATATCTGATAAAACTAAACAAAAAGGGTGATATAAATGAAAGACCATTTTGTAGGAAAATACTTTTTAAATAATAAAGCATCAATGGTAAAATTAATGACACTATTGATACAAAACAATGGCCTTAAATAGAACAGCTAAGAGCACATTAGAAAAAGGTTCTAGGATGGAATGAAAAATGTGTAATATTTCATATTAAAAATAAGTTAACAAAAACATAAACAAATTTCAAAATGGGCAATATGTGTGAAAAGTAAAGGTAACTAAGAGGAAAGTGAAAAATCTTATAGTTCTATAAGATACACTGAATGTTTGGTACCAGAAAAATGCAAATTAAAGCAATGGAATATAACTTTATATAAAACAAAAATATTGCAAATTTAGTTAATGTCAAATGTTGGTATATTCATGGAATATACATGTTTGCAGTAGGTAGTACTAGCTATAAGGACAAATAATTCAAAAGCTTCATGATTAAAAACACTAAAGATTTGAATAAGAGTGATTACAGCAGGTATCTTTGTCTTCCTGATTTCTGAGTAAAAACTTTCAGGCTTTGTCCATTTAGTATGATGTCTGTTGGTTTGTCATAGGTGCCTTTTATCAGACTGAGATAATGATCATCTGTTCCAATTTTTTGTGGAGTTTTTTTTTTTTTTTAATCATGAAAGGGTGCTGGATTTTGTTAAAAGTTTTTTTATGAATCTGTTGAGATGACTTTAAGTTTCTGTCTTTTGCTCTATTGATACAGTGTAGTATATTTATTGGTTGCATAGGTTGAAACATTTTTTCATCCATGGAATGAATCCCACTTGATCATGGTGTATAAACTTTTTAATGATTTACTGAATTCTGCTTGCTAGTATCTTACTGACGTTTGTTGCATCTATGTTCATTAGGGAGATTGGTCTTTAGTTCTCTTTCTTGGTTGTATCTTTCTTTATTGTATTCAAAGTAATATTTATTTCTGGAAATGATTTTGAGAGTATTACTTGTAATTTAATTTTCTTAAAGAGTTTGAAAAGTAGCAGCATTGGGTTTTCTTAAATTTCTTATAGAATTCAGCAGTGGATCCTTCAGGGCCTCGGATTTTCTTTATTGCTGTGCATCTTCGGTTTCATTGACTAATGTTGATTTATTTATAATTTTGATATCTTCTTGATTCAGCTTTGGTAATTTAATTATGCCTAGAAATCTGTCCGTTTCTTATGTGTTTTCCATCTTATTAGAATGCAGGTTTTCAGAGTAGGTATTGATAATCTGGATTTCTGCAGGATGTGTTGTGACTTTTTCCTTTCCATTACTAATGGAAAGGATTTGAGTCTTTTATTTCTTTCTTTCTTTTTTTTTTTTTTTTTTTTTTTTTTTTTTTTTTTTTTTTTTTTTTTTTTTTTTTTTTTTTTTTTTTTTTTTTTTTTTTTTTTTTTTTTTGATATGTTTGGTTACTAAATATTTGTCAATTTTATTTAATCTTTCAAAGAATCAAAACTTCAATTCATTGATTCTTTGTATTGTTTTCTTATTCACCATTGCATGCTGCAACTACATTATAGTGCTAACAGAAGTGTTACGAGAAGCTGATAGTGTATAACCAAGTGTACATTGTTGACCCCATCATGAAAAAAGAGCTCTCTGGACAAAGCATAGGGTGGTGATGTGCCCGGGGGTAGGAAAACCAGCCTATTTATTAGTAAGTGACATACATAATTTCTACATACACACACACACATATATATATATATATATATATATATATATATATATATATATATATATATCTGGATTTTGTGGATATATATATTTCCTCCAGGGGAAAGGATGAACGTAGTCTCCCACCACAAATTATGCAGTCGACTTTTCCACATTTGGGGAAATTGCAGGGGTCAATAATCCAGAGTATAATCGATGAGCCTTGCCCCAAGAAATCCACCTTCCTGATCATGATATCGCCCCTGCCAGGTAGGTATTCTACCTATAATCCTTTGACGAGGAATGAAAACGTGTCTTCAACAATATGAAATCAGAAGAAAGCTTATGTATAATTTTTTTTGTATTCTAAGGAAGGGTCTACAGGGTATTCAGGGTCTCACTACTAGATTGGATTCATAGGAATCAGCCTGTTTACAGCCTCCCAAGAGTTGGGATTACAATGCCTACTCTCAATTGCTGTCTCAGCATGTGGCTGGCATGGCAGGCGCGTAGATCAAACTCCCTCCCCCTGTACCTGCTTGCAGGAGCTTTAATCCCTGAGTTTATGTATAAATATTTTGAAGTACAGACTCCTGCTCACATTTTACACAGTAATCTGGTAATATTAAATTAAGTGCATGTATGCATTGTAAATCTGTTGATTTTATATCATTTTTCTCTCTTTTAAGCTGAAATCAAATCTCTTTTAATTGTTCTTGGATTAATTTGGTGAACACTTAGTGTTGTATATCCTTCATTATATTAGAAGTTGTAAAAGAATACTTGTATTGAAACTATTGATACAACTGAAGAAAGAATCTTGGAAACTTTTTTTATCTTTCTTGAGGAAAGTAACATGCTTGTCTAGCAAGCTGGAGGTCCTGGGTTCAATTCTCAGCACTAAAAATTTATTTAAAAATCTAAAAACAAGTATTCTTTGTCCAGAGAGTTCTCTTTTTGTCATAGGATAAACAATGACCACTTTTTTGCATGCCTTCAGTTTAGTCTTCTATTAATGTTACTATTAAGACTATAATGTACATGTAATAGTGAATAGGAAAATACAAAGAATCAGTGGATTGAAGGGGTGGGTCTTTGAAAGATTTTATAAAATTGATTATATTTTTTTGTATTTAGGACAAGGTGTACAGGGTGTATAGAGTCTCAGTGAGTTGATCAGACTCATAGTGATCCTCCTTTTTATAGCCTCCCAAGTGCTGGGATCACAGGCATGTGTGTTCCATCACTCTAAGTCTCAATCTCTTTCTCAATCCTGCCCCAGGGGTAGGCCCAGGGATGGAACTCCTGGTACTTACATCTGTCTAAGCCAGTGCTTTAATCTGCTGGGCCATTTGGTCAGCCAAATTGACTATACTTTTTAATGATGCCTTATTTTTATGAGCAGAATATATTTATTGGTAGAAAGAAAGCTCCTCCTATCTAAGAGAGGGACAGAAGGGGGGTCCAAGTGGGTTGTCCCTCAATGATGCCATATTTGTTACTGCTAAAAATGTAATTCAAAAGTTAGAATATCTTTCTCATAAATGTTTCCTAGCAATATATGGGAGGTATTGATTCTTGGTTTAAGAGTTGAACTTTCCTGGTTATCTTGCTTCCTTTTTTCACTCATTTGCATGTATTTTGTCCATTCCATGGTCATGGAAGTATTATTCTAATTTTTCTCTTAAAGATTGATTTACTTAAATTGCTTAGGATAAAAAACGACACAAGGAAAATTATTTCTAGAATGAATCTTTTGCATTCACATTTCTGAAAAGTATTAGCTCAGATTCTTAGGTCCAAGCCAGAAAATCTGTCTGTGTCTTATGGCCCATGAATGTTTGGTGAGCCATGAAATGCACTCTTGGGGAGTCTATTTTTACTTGCTAGGAATTAATCCTTTAAGAACATCATACTGTCACTGAGATTGATAATTATATATAAAAAGTTAGGCTTTGGGGAAGTCATGAAAATAATAAGAAATAAACTCTTCCTTTTTTCTCAGCATTTTCTATCCAGAAGAACAGTTTGTTTCCCTTAATAATTAGAATTTCTTTACTATACACTTTTTTTGTTGATTGCTTCCAATTTAATGACAAGTTTGTCAGAGCTAGAGATGTTTAGTATACTTTGACCCTACCATCTGGAAAAGTTCTTAACATGTATCTTATGCTTAATAGTTATTTGTTTATTTAAATATAAATAAATGACAGAGAGAAATAAAATACATCGGATCTCTGTATTAATTATATAAATGAGTATCCAGGATAACTTGTCATTTATGAGAAAGTGAAGGAAAGGCAAAGAGTACATTCTCTGTCATGGCTATTAGAAGAAAGCCACTCTCACATCTTGATCTTGGGCTTTTTTCTTGCACAACTGTGAGACAGCCAATTTTTATTGTTCCAGCCCCTAAGCCTGTGTGGCTTGTTATGGCAACCTTGTAAATGCACATAATGATAGTGACCTTGATTCTAAAAGTTGATAGAGTTACTGGGGACTAATTCAATGTTTAAGACATTTTGTTTCATACTTGACTCCATTAGCTCAGGGACATGTGTCTTCTTTACCAAGTACAATTAGAAAACTTGAGTAGCTAGGGGAGTATTGTGTGTATGTTTGTATGTGTGCATGTAACATAAAATTAGACAAGGGGTTGTGTTCCTGAGAAATGTGGACCAAGCTCATGAAATGTTTTACTTTGGGAAGGCCCTAGTCCTCCAGATTTCAAAAGACCTGATACATTTTTCATAATTAAGTAGGGGTTAACAAGGTATATTTCCAACCCATTATTTACTTCTCTAGTTTTTAATGAAGAATGTTAGTAAGTTCATTTGGAATCCAGGGACATCCAAACTTAATTTAACAATAGAGATATTCATTCCTTAATAAAAGTCAAACCAACAAGCTGTTGAATCTTGACTAAGAAGATAAAAACTGCAAACTTTTGAGAACACCTGAGATTGAATTATTTTTATTCTCATAAGATAGGATGAAGAAGTCACTGTTTATGATCCTTTTGGGGGTTAATTCCTGCACAGTATTGTTTCAGTACTCAAGTGAAAGATAAAAGGAAAGTGAAACATTGTT